>CAMQGK010000650.1:3580000-3817500 GCA_947000775.1 Pterois miles
ATGTTTTTATGGAATAAAGCGAGAGAAATGCGAGACAATAATACTCTAAAGGTCTAAAGGTCTAACGGGAGTTTAATTGCAAACTTAATTAGTCCAATTATTAGATTATCTGGAAAACTTTCTTTAAAAAGTTTTACCCACTTATATGGGGATGTACTGCCGCCCTGAGAGTTGTGCAGCATTTATTCTTTTAGATTAGATCCCTGCTCAACCATATGGCCTCACCGCTGGACGCCGAGCGGGGAGATGTCGCTGACTCTGCGGGATAAAAGCGCTCGGTTTTCGGCCTCACAGCTGGAGGTGTCACCTCGAAGACTGAAGGCACCATTGTGTGGGACGCCGCCTGGCATGTAATGGGAAACACATTTGGAAATTGTACATCACATTGTTTTCTCGTCTGGTCGAGGAATGTGAGGTATTAAAAAGTGGAAAATGGGGCACTGGAATGAGTCGGACTGGGAGGCTTCAGAGCTGCAGCTGAATGGATTCAAAAAGAGGGGGGAAGAAGAAGTGCGTTTTGGAGCCACGACGCATTCTTCATTAACCACCTCCCCTGCTGGGTCACCAAGGAATACGACTTGAGGTCAAAAATACATAGATAAAGACATATCCAAAACTTTTTTTGTTCATGCTTAGTGCACAAACAGATTCTCTTTTCAAAATGACCTCTGTGGAAATCAAACTTTTACGCGGGATTGAAGTGAACCATATTACAGAAAGTTGAGTCTTATCAGCTGTTGCTCAAATTCAGAGCGATTGATCTGCTATCTGGTGTAAAAGAAGCGCGGGACATGCAGGAGTCTGACTGCCACTCCGGGCTTCGAGTTTAGATTTACGCACAGAGGATCCTCGCCAAAGCCAATGCAAAAGATCCCTTATTTAAATTGTTTGAGACAAGGCGTGTGCACAAACACGTCAAAACGCATTAGGCTTTTTGTCAGCTGATTCCCACGCATATCTGCTTTTGTGCGGAGTGGGGCCCGCAAATTATAGAGTTAAAGAAAACCCAGGTTGCCCATGGATAATTTAGGCCGTTTCGGATGAGCCAGAGCGGACAGCCACAGGAAGCTATGCGAGGGGGGCCAAAAGTTTTATTGTCTGGGGACATGGAAGATACAGAATATATATATCCACGGTGGCTTAAAGGAGTTATAGGTCAAATATGAAACAGTTTAAAGTTAAATAAACACTGAAGCAGGGATGGTTTGGTGATCTTAGATGAGGCGTTTTTTGTTAGTGCGCGCATCTCAAACTGTGTGGTCCACGATGAACAGCCTGATCCAACATCTGACAGACAGACCAGAGGGATGTCTGCTGGAAAACAAAACCTGACAACATCTGTGAGATGAGCTGAGGAATCCGGACTTAAAATAATGTCTTAATTTGGGATTCCTATAGGCATTTTCGTTTAAAATACGGTTGGATTAAACAAGAAAAAGGCAATTTTAGGCTTGGTAGTAAGGGGTGTAGGTCAAAGGACATTTTCGTCAATCAGGCGAAAAGAAAAACTTTGCAACTGGACAAACTGGAGATGGGATTCAAGGTGCTCTCAACAGACGGACTGTGTCGCCCTCTACCGGCCGTCCGTATGTTGACTTGGAGCGCAGCGCTGCAGCCAGAGGAGCGCCTGTCCTGCCTCCCTCCCCTCCCCTCTCCATCCTCTCCACCACCATCCTTCCTCTTCTTTATGCACTGGAATTTAAACGTCCCGTTATCTTCACCCTCATCCTATAAAATGAATCCATGTAATCCTGTGATGCATTTTTGATTTTTACGTGTTTTAATGATGTGGGAGACCACAAGTGTTGCTGCCAAGTTCCCCAAATCCTTCTATAAATCTTTGTGGGTTTATTATAGCGAGAGTTACTTGAGTCAGTGCAACAAGCCACTGATTTATTGGTTACCTTATGTTATAATCTAATTGTTTAGACTGTGGAGACAGTGGCATCCTATCACACCTTATCAGGAAGGACCGAAAATCAAAATGTACTTTTTTAATAACTCGTTTTCTTGTCTTTACAGGACAGGACATCCATAGACATGGATGGGGTGAAGGCGTATGTCGTCTTCGGCGGTATCCTGGTGGTGATTGTTTCAGGTAGGTACCTTTTCATTGCTAATCTGTTGCTATGGCAACAGCTCTGGTCCGTCCAACTTACTTCCGGTCAGCTACTTTATTGCGACTTATTGTGCGTCTTTATTTTTAGTTTCATAATCTGTATAAATCTTTTAAGTCTATTTTGATATCCACTCCGTTTTGAAGACAACCCTCTAATTGTACTGACTGACTGAAAAACACACGTTACAGCGGGAAATACAAATACAACGAATGTTATGTTGTAAAGTGTTAAAATGTCTATAGCAGCATGCATAATATTGACGTTTTTCTCATTTTTTGACAGTTTCTTTCATGTTTTCAAAACTATATTTCAGCTACTTCCGGACTGTCGCCACCCACCATCGTGTCCAACGAAGAAGACTTCATCCTCCAGCCCGACTCCGTCTTCAACATCAGCTGTACCGGGAAAAGAAACGTGATTTGGGCCGAACCCCTGCCGAGAAACACCTTCGTCTACCCGGGTTACTACACGGCCACGCTATTCATTTACAACGCGACTGTGGAAAACACCGGCTACTACATGTGCACCTACGAAACACCGGAGGGAGACCTGGACGGCGAACCGGAAGAAGACAGTGAGACGGGAATATACGTGTTTGTCCCAGGTGAATGAGAGGGTTTTTTTGGCGCACGGGTGACGTATTTTTGTAGGCCAACCCGGAAGTTAACATCACAGCGGTTTCGACAAAAAGTAGGATTTTCCCACTGGATTGTTGAAAATATACTCAGTGGCTAACGCAAGCTAACCAGAGAACGTATAATGCCAAAAAAATGAGAGCAAACTGTTTGCTCCATTGCAACATCAACACGTTGCTTCCGCCATTTTGGATTGTGGTCCACTACCAGTAAAATCGTCCGGCAAAAACGAAATGCCGTGATTAAATTACTTCTCTTCTGTTGTCATTATTATACCAAATGGTCTTTGTTGAACAATAGAATATTGTAAATAAAATAAGCGTTTTCCAAAATGGCGGCAGCAGCTGTTGTGAAAAACACACTAGGGTATATCTCTTTGCATCTATACTCTTTGGTTAATAACCACGAGTTTCTGCGTGATGACGTTTACCTTAATCTCCTTGACAACCTTATGCCGCATAATAAAACGTTAAAATGAAGCTTGTGTTAACTACAGACTTTATTTTAGGCGTCTACCCAAAAACCCATTAAAAACATGATTAAAAAAGGCAATTGACTTCGAGAGGAGGGAACCTTAAGTGCAAAAATGCAAACTAATTTCCAGGCTTTAGGACTCATTCCTGACTCAACCACGAAACTAGGTTACTAGTCACAAGTAACAATAATTAATAAGTATAATAAGGATAATATTATGTTATATTATTAATAATACTGGGTTAACGTGGTCATACCAGACCTAGGAAGGCGGTAGTCGCAAAACCACTGAGGAATAATGTGTTTCTTCTTTCAAAAGTTATAGTCTCACTTTAAATGCATGTAGAGTAAAAATTAAACAAGTAATTATGAAATTAAGCATGAAAAAGAAGCCCAGTGGATCATCAATGGTGCTTTCCAATCAAACCAAATCCCATTATGACCTCCCTCCTCTGTATGCACGCCCAGATCCCCAGGCTCCATTTGTCCCAGAGACCCCTGAGAACTTGGTAGTCCCCATGGACACACTCGGGGTCCCCATCTCCTGCCGTGTGTCGGACCCCTACACTCATGTCATCCTGAGGAGCGTTGCCACTGGCGAGGAGATGCCAGCCTACTACGACAACAAGATGGGCTTCTTTGGAAACCTCCTGCCCGGACAGTACCAGTGTGAAACCATAGTGAACGGCCAGATTATCAGGAGTGTCGTTTACACTGTGGAGACTGAGGGTAAGTCAAGAATGTGCGTATAGAGACCATGCACTGTTGAGGATTCTAGTTTTCATTTTATTTTTTTAATGAAATGAGCAGCTTGGAATGAGAAAGAGTGAAGTTATTATTGTGTAAAGCACTTAAGTAATAGGATAAGGTTTCAAAATCTGCACAGCTGGAATCAATCCCCACGTCTGTTTACCATGAGGGCTGCAGAGTGATGTCACCGCATGAGAGCCATGACATTATGTCATTATCACAGAGGGAGATGACTTAACACGTCTCTTTTCACTCTGTGTTTGTGTGAGTGTGTAATGACGACCTACTGAGCCACCACATGGTGATAAATGAGCTCATGCTAATCAAGTTGTCCCTATCTTGGGACCTGTGATGCTGATATCTGCTCTCTGGTGGTCCCTCTAGCGCCCGCAGAGTTGGAGGATTTCGACGTGGTAGTGAAAGCCAGTGGGGAGACGGTGAGGGCCGGCCAGCCCTTTAACGTCACGTGTGTCGCTCCCGCTGGACTGAACTTCCATCAGCAGTGGCTCCATCCTAAAAAACAGGCAAGCCTCTTTGTTCCTCTCTGTGTGCTTTTTTAATTTCAATTTAGCCAACCTCTCCGCCTTCTTCTTGCCCTATTTCCTTCAACCCCTTGTCATATTTCCATGTCATTTCCTCTCCAGCAGCACTGAGCCTTAAATTAGCAAATAATGGTTTTGGACCTGAACCTACTGCAGCAGAGGCAAGTGGAATATAGCTCTTAGTGGTTGCAAAGTATGTGTTAGGAAAGCAGCGACCAAACGTTGTGTCTTCATTATGAGGACGGCAGCCAAACAGCTCCTGCTGCTGTTAACCCCATATACGCAAAAGAGACAGGAAGTTCAGGACAAATGGCTTTAGGGGAGCAGGCAGTTCAAAAGAAGTAAAAACAGTAAATCCTTTGACCCCGATGACCTTAAGACTTGTAGGACAGATGCTGTCTGCACATGACAGCCAGCTAGACATGTAATGCTTTTGAAGTGTTGGCCGAAAGGATCCAAAAGCAGTTTACATTTGTTTGTGTTTATATTCAGATTAATCTATGCAGCATGTCGTCTGTTTCTCTGCATGGGATTCCTCTAAGTCCTTTTCCAGACACGGTGAGGGGGGAAGGCTGTGACTCCTGGTTTTGGTCTCAGTTTGCAATTAGGGGTTTTTAAAAGGCTCCGTGATCCTGATTTATCTCCTGTGTTCCAGCAAGTGTTTTAACCATTAGCCTTCAGCAGCACGACGCATCAGCTCTCAGACATTCAACCTGTAAAAACACTGAGAGTTAAAGGACACCAGTGTGTAACATTTAAGGGGATCTACTGACAGAAATGGAAAATGATATTGATAAGTATGTTTTCTTTAGTGTATAATCACCTGATAATAAGAATTGGTGTGTTTTCTTTACCTTAGAGTGAGCCGTTTATATCTACATGAGGAGCAGGTCCTCTCCACAGAGTCCGCCATGTAGTTCAGAATGGACAAACAAAACACTGTTAACTTTTCCTGCTGGGGTCGGCGTCAATAACGTTACTCTCTGTCGTCGCCGCTCTCTCTCTCTCACTTCACCACTCACTTCCCACGTAAACACACGCTCTACGTACTGACTCTGCTCCTAATTCATGTTTCCTGTCGGCCACTGTAGCTCTCAAACACACTTGGCAAGTGGCAGGGGCTTCATTTGTCGCAGTCTCCTCACTTCACCACCGGATACGACCAGATCCTACGCAGACCTTTAAAGAATTCAAATATCTTATTACTCGTGTTGTTCTTCTGTTCTTACAGGCTGTTGATGCAGTTCAGATGAAACAGACGTTTCCCGACCGGGTCGTCTACATCCTCAGTATCCCAAAAGCCACCTCGCAGGACAGCGGCACCTACGAGTGCTCCATCACGCAGGAATCCAGCGGCGAGGTCAGAGTCAGCAGCGTGGCGGTCACCGTCTTCGGTAGGGCTTTCTTCGTTTCCTGGATACCTTTTTAATGTCGGACTGAATCACACCCTCTTAATCCAAATATCCTCATCATCATCATCATTATTCAGCTAGATTTGTAGTGGTTTCCCATAAGGTGCTATTTAGTGGTGTGTGGAAGTCATTTTCTACCAGCCGACCGTAAAGCTTCACCTCTGCTTTCAACATCAGCTACTGTGTTTTATGGGATGGCTCAAGCAGATGTGTGTCAGGCCTACATTTCACCTCTGCGTCTCTCTGCCTTCGTCTCAATCCTCACTCTCTAAATCCACCTCTTTACCCATTTTCATCCACTTGTTTCCCTCTTCAGAGGAGAACTCCTTCGTGGCCCTGGACCACAGCGGGATTCTGGCGACGGAGTTCGTCAGCCTTTTAGAGGAGACAGAGTTCACCATCCTCATTGACGCCTACCCGGCTCCCAAAGTGACCTGGCTGAAAGACGGCAAAGCCATGTCTCAGAACTACTACATCCTCACCAAAACGAGCCACCTCGGAGAGAATCGGTGAGAACAAAATTTGTGATTTAATACATTAATGGATGAGGCTTTTCAGCTTCAGCTCTGAGAGCAGTTCATAAGTTTAAAGGAATAGTTTGGGGAAATACACTGATCTGCTTTCTTGAGTTGGATGAGAAGATACTAGTCTCATGTCTGCATCTTAAATATGAAGCTGAAGCCAGGAGATGGTTAGCTTAGCTTAGCATAAAGACGAGAAACTTTGTCTAAAGTAGTCCTGCCCCACTTCTTCACTGACACATCTTATGGCTGGACTTCTCATCTAAAAGAAAAGTGCCACTGAGTTATTTAAAAAGACTTAATAATAATAAAATGTGTGTTACACCTCATACCCCTGTCCGCCCGTGTCCCAGCCTCTTTCCATAGGCCTTGATTTCTAGTGTGACAATAAACGTGATGAAAAAATACACAATTGGCGTCATAACCTATTTCAAATGAAATGAACGATACATACACAACTGTGACTAGTGACCAGAACCCTAATAATGACATATTTCTAAGAAACTTATGAGAGAAACTCAACAGATCGGTCAACAAAGTCAGATGAGTATTAGTCTTTGGTCGAGGACAGACCTAGTGTCTGCCACCAGCCTGAAAGCTCACAAGATGCAACAACTTGTTTGTGTTAAAGTGTTAAAGCGACAGTTCGCTGTTTTACATGCAGTTATGTGTCGGACTGTTTCTTAGCTGGGAGCAGTAACTTCCCGAAGGAAATGTCCGTCACAATGTCACAACAAACTTTTAAAATATGAAGGATTAATTTGCAAATCAACACATTTTTTCGAACTGCTGTTTTTGTGAGAAATACTTTCACACAGAACGAGATTATTACACTCAAAACAGCAACTTTTTTATGGGATGGAAGGTTTTTCTGGGTTTTCACACTGTGAATAAAGGCATCAGCATTGTGCAGAACAGGTACACCTATATTTGTATTTTGTATTTCTATATTTGTGAATTTCCCCACTGTGGGACCAATAAAGGAATATCTTATCTTATCTTATTTATGAAACTGTGTCGTAATTTGCGCCAAGACGGCAAACTTTATTACTCCTTTTAACCTAGACAAAAGCAGCGCAGACCAGATCCTCTCCTTCTGTTCACATCTTTCACAATAAAAGCCCTAGGCATATAATATTTGCAGGAAAGTATTTTGCATCGCTCCTGATGTTTATTTGTCATGCCCCTGGTGTGTAAAGGCCAGGTTAGCTGTTTCCCTCTGTTTCTTTATGCTAAGCTAAGCTAACCAGCACTGGTTCCAGCTTCATGTTTACCGTATAGGAGGCATGAAAGTGACATTGATCCTCTCATCTAACTCTTGCCAAGAAAGATTCCCAAACAATTCCTTTAAATGACAAAACATATGTGCTAATATTTTCTTCTTGCAGGTATCAAAGTATTCTGACATTACGACAGCCTCTGCTGAAAGACAACGGGAAATATACCATCACAGCCCTCAGCGGCTCTCGCACCGCTCAGTTCTCCTTCACCCTCAAAGTGAAAGGTAAGACATAGATAGATAGATTGATAGATAGATAGATAGATTTGTGATCTATTAATGAGTGCTATCTGTGTCTTTCTTTCAGCCCCCACCAGCATGATGTTCTCGCCGTCCTACGCCCCAGTACTGCTGCCCCCGATGGAGGAGATGGTGATACCCCTCCACACTCCGTTCACCTTGACCTGCCAGGCGCAGGCTAAACTAGCCTGGGAGACGCCGCTTGACGTTCATGAGCAAACACAGGAGGACAACAGCGGCATGTTCGTCACCACCCTCACCGTGGACAACGCCACCGCAATGCACACAGGCTACTACACCTGCTTATACAGAAATAACACCATGGAGGACATGGAGGACAGCAGCATCTACGTCTACGTGCCTGGTATGCAGCAGCTCTTAACTTATCTGTTTATGTTATTTATGATTTTACTTTCTCATCTAGAGAAACTTATTTGACTCCAACTCCAGATCCAGATGTTCCCTTTGTGCCGTCGCCGGTGCCTTTTGGCAACCACGTCCTGTCCGACCACGAGGAGATGGAGATCCAGTGTCGAGTGTCTGATCCCAGCGCTAACGTGACGCTGGTTAACGTCGACACCCAGCAGGCCGTGTCTAGTGTTTACGACAGCAAGAGGGGCGCTTTGGGTGTGTTCACCGCCGGTACCTACGTCTGCAAGGCGCTCATTAACGGAGAGGAGCACTACAGCGGGGAGTACATCGTCCACGGCTGGACAGGTGTGTCTTAATCTGTGGTAGATGTGTGTAATGTCTAGGGGCTGTCCTGAATACTGTTCTTTTGGGCTTCGAAGTTTCGGTGAGAAATATTCAAAGGTATTCGAAGCTTTGCACAACGCTGCACCTCAACACAACAAACAGCAATGTCTATCTGAGAATAACTGAAATAACTAATAATACCCTAATTAATGCTGAAAATGAATAATGAAGAATGTTTTGGGATGGTTATTTCATGTGGCATCTGGGGATTTATGCATTATTATTGCATATCGATATAGAGAGTATAAAAATAAAAACAAAGTATTTGAATACTGATTTGGTCAAAGCTTCGAAGGATTTGGTTCAGCCTGAGTAGCGTCACTTAAAAAAAGAGGCGTCTTACCTTTAAAATCAGCTCCATGCCTTCTTTTACATTTCAACCCCTTGAAAACTGTTGCATCTCAGGTGGCGCTGCACTTCATGTTGAGCTGACAGCCAAACGAACTGCTCTGCTGGTGGGAGACACCATCACTGTCACCTGTCTGGCTCGGGGGTCTGAGATACTGGAGGACCGCTGGAAATATCCCGGCAAACTGGTGAGGGCTCAAGTCATCCTAAACAGCACAAAATAAACAAATCAAACTTACCGTTTTGTCTCCCAAAAGTCCTACTGCAAAAAAGGCCACCATCCATCCATCCATCCATCGTCAACCGCTTATCCCGTTAGGGGTCATGGGAGGCTGGAGCCGATCCCAGCAGGCACTGGGCGAATGCGGGGTTCACCCTGGACAGGTCGCCAGTCCATCGCAGGGCACAAAGAGACATATAGACATGTAGACAGACAACCATGACAACAGCTGTCAGTGTGTCAGAGTGCTATATATTAAGTATATAGTAATAATATGTAGTGTTATACATATACCTAGTAAGATTTTGTGTTTTTGCAGTGAAACTCAAAGTTCGTTTTTGTTCAACAGGCCAATCGTGCTGTGAAAACAGTACATGAGAATAAAAGGGATCAGGAGATCCTCTACACCCTGACGATCCCGCAGGCCTCAACCAAAGACAGCGGCATCTACTCTTGTTCCATCACCGATATTATCAGCAACGAGAGCCAGACGAAGGAACTAGTCATCAGAGTTTTTTGTATGAAATCTGTATTTTATTTACTATTGTATTTACTTTACTTAATAGATAAATAATAATAATACAAGTAAATAAATGAAAATAATAATGAAAAAGATAAATATAAAAATCTTAATAATAATAGTGATATAAATGAATAAAAAATAAAAGATAATGAAGCCTCTCCTCTTTTCCAACAGCGAGTGAGTTTATGTCGGTCTATCCGGAGTTCGGAGAGTATGAATCAGCGGAGCTGGACGAGGTCCGGGACTTCAGGGCCGAAATCAGCTCCTTCCCCGGCGCTCGTGTCACGTGGCTCAAAGACGGCATCCCGCTCAGCGACGTGACAGCGGAGATCTCCACCAGCCTCCGGCAGCTCAGCGAGACCAGGTGAGGCTTCGGTCAACAAGGTCGACTAATGACAAGCTCAGCGTCAACATTCCCACACATCAGCCAGGCCTGTCATTACTGCGATCATGAACTTCTATGACTTTGCGTTTATGGCTGGTTTTGTTGCTCTGTTTCAGCTACATGAGTGTTCTCACCCTGATCCGGGCCAAAGAGGAGGACAGCGGGAACTACACCATGCGAGTGGAGAACGGAGACCAAAGCCGTGACGTCGGATTAATCCTGGAGGTCAAAGGTCAGAGAGGAGAATGCCCCGAGCCCCTCATTACCTTTATGTCTTTAGATACTGCTCTCACAACCTGTTGGCCCCAGTTACTGTCAGTCTTTTCCTCACATATCTACACAAGGCTTGTCCTCGACCAAAGAACTTCGTAGTCTACCGACACTCGTACGAGTTTGTCAACCAATCGATTTGTTGCACCACTTTAAATCTGATGTTTACCAGCATGAATTTCTTGGAAATAAGTCATTCAGCATAAAAAAAACATGAAAAAGTCATCAAAGAGAAAGAAATAAAGAAAACACTCAAACAAAAGGAAAATAATAAATACATAATAAATGAGACAAAATAGAATTTAATAGGATCCCTTCATTAATTCAAGTACTTAGGTTGACAGCACTGATGCACGACTTCACGAGAGCAAAAGTTTTTTCATATTACATGGTGTGTTGTGCTACATATGAGTGGTTTGTATTAACTATTTTTTTCCAAAAGAAATTGGCTTTGTAATGTATTTTTTTAGGAAATCTATTTTCAGATTAGGGCTGTGAAAGTTAACGTGACACTGATTTCTTTAATGCATTAAGGAAACTTGTGATTTTTAGGCTGTAGCGAGCTCAGTTTTAAAACTAGAGTGACGATACAGGAATCTCATGAAACTAGAAAACCTAAAGAATCCATCGGTACGAATGGATGGAGGAAAAACAGTCAGGGCCCTTGACCTCTGACCTCCAGATGTGTGGATGTAAATGGGTTCTCTGGGTCCCCAACAGTCTCCCCTTTACAGACATGCCCACTTTATGATAATCCCAGTCAGTCTGGATCAAGTCCTAGTCAAGTCAGCACTCTGACACACTGACAGCTGTTGTTGCCTGTTGGGCTGCAGTTTGCCATGTTCTGATTGGAGCAGATTGTTGATGCTAAAGTCAGAACCTGGGAGGGTTTCTGGACAATATCTGTCATTGTTTTGTATTATTAATTGATTTCCAATAATAAATATATACATACATTTACATATAGCAGCATATTTGCCCATGCCCATGTTGATAAGATTATTATATACTTAACAAATCTCCCTTTAAAGTTCACTTTAAAAAGAAAAAAAAATGTGTGAATTAACTATTTCAATCAATTGACAGCCTTTATTCAAATTAGCTCAAAAGAAATCTTAGTCGACTCAGAGAAAAACAACCGATTAGTCGACTAATCGACTAAGAGGATGCGACCCCGGCTTTGCTTTGCTTTGCTTACCCCCTCCTGTCGGACTATGTTACAGTGCCTGCAGTCATTGTGGACCTGATGGACATCCACCACGGCTCCGCTACAGGCCAGTCTGTGGTGTGCATCTCCAGAGGGCAGCCCACTCCCGTGGTCGAGTGGTTCGTCTGCAAGAACATCAAACAGTGAGTTCAGTGTTTTTTAGAGCAACAGCTAGCAGAGATGCTTCCACACTTTAACTGATTATATACGTATACCTGTCTTCCTTTGTGAAGTTGTGCCAACGACTCGTCTGCCTGGGCGCCGCTCCCCGCCAACTCCACGGAGATCACGATGGACTCCCACATTGACGAGGAGAGCAACCTGGAGAGCCAGGTCATGTTTGGCCATCTGGAGAGCACGCTGGCGGTGCGCTGCCTAGCCAGGAACGAGATGGCCGTCGTCAGCAGGGAGGTCAAACTGGTGTCCAACGGTAAGACACACACACACACACACACACACACACACACACGCTGCAGCCATGTTTGTTTCCCCTGAAGTCACTTCTTCTCCTCTTGAACCAGCTTTTTAATTGACATGTGATGTTGTTCTGACACTCAGAGTGTGACAGGTGATGTGTTCAGGGCTGTCGGTGTTACAGCAGCTGTCAGATGATGAGACAGCTGAGCTGATAGGGGGCTCTTATTCTGACAGCTAAGATATCGTTAGGCCATTTGGTTCCTCCAGATGAGCTTTACACCCCGTCCTCTCCCCCTTCCCCACTTCCATGTTATCAACCCAGCATGCCTTTTGGTCCGAGTAATGTGGACAGCCTTTGGATTTCATTGTTTTGTAGGCCTGATAGACAACATTTGTTATGCAGCACGTAACATTTCATTTTGCTGTGATGACGGACACATCCGTGCTGTATCCATGTAACCCGTGTGACCGCTGGCTCTCGTCCTGAACAGGCCCTCACCCAGAGCTGACTGTAGCTGCTGCTGTGCTGGTGCTCCTGGTCATTGTCATCATCTCACTCATTGTCTTGGTTGTTATCTGGAAACAGGTACTGTTGCCACCATTCATCACATATTCATCTATTCTTCTCCTCTCCTCACTTGTTTATTTATGTAGGTGGAAAAAAAAATTCTTCGGAGCAAAGTAGCCTAAATTTCCTGATTCATATTTTCAGATTAAAAGCCATCTCTCACTAGTGAGATACCAAATTGCGGTGCAGGAATACGAAAAATCTGCACGTGACAACAATGCACATCGGTCATGGTTTTCAAATGTCATAACATTTTTGGCAAAAGATGAATAAATCAATAAATCAGTAAAAATATAAAACCTATCCAGACAGAGAATGTCTAAAGGTTAACAACACAGTACATAATAAATCGGACCCCAGATTTGATGCTAACGCTAGCTGTAGTGGCTAGTCCCGTTCCATGACCAACACATAACATTAGCTAGTGCATATCAGCTACATTACCATCTTCATCATATCCCAGCTGCTGGATGATCTCAAGTCATATATCGTCCTTTTTCTAGTTGTGTAGGTCGTCGTCGTACACATGCAGAGTGTCTCGTACAATACTGGGTGGTGAGAAACCACACTGATAAGATGCCCCATTTTGGCAGCAAGCTAACTACAAAGAACATATGTTGTCAAGATGTTAAGGTCAGTTGTCCACTTCTTTTCCATGCCAGCGCCCAGCAGCAGAGCTATGCTTCCGCCATTTTGTACTGGATGCGACTACCAGACACCATTAAAACATCCACCTTAAAAGTGCCTTACAAAAGTTAAACATTATTTCTGTTCTGTTATCATATTCTACCAAAATGGCCTGTGTTGAGCGATAAAATATCATAAATATAATAAGCATTTTCAGTCCAAAAATGGCGGCTGTTGTCAGTTTCGTCTCTTTGCTAGCTATGACCTAGCTATGAGGAGGTATGACATCACTTGGAACAAAGGATTTCATTGGTCAAACTGTAAACTGAGGTCCGTCTGAATATCGTTCGCCCACACAAACGTTCTGCAGGTGTGTGCAGGCATTCATAAGAACCCACAAAATCAGTTTTTAGAAATCTCTGTGCTAATTTTCAGACTAAAACTTGTGTGCGCTTGGTGTTGAACGTGTGGTCTTAAAATGAATGATATTATATGAGATGATGATAAACTAGCAAGCAGTCATGTATTTTAATTTCAGTTGTGCACTGTGCCAAATTATTTTTTTGGGTATTCACCAATGCTCCGACCCAAAGCAAAAGTCTCTGAAGCTAATAAATGAAACATCTGTGAGTCGACTTTGTAAGTCGAAGAGAAACTTGTTGTTAAAACTGTCCCAACTGTCCCTGAGACCCTGCAGTACATCCAGCAGTCTTGATTAATCAGCTCTTATGTGTGTTTTGTCTTCCAGAAACCCCGGTACGAGATCCGCTGGAGGGTCATAGAGTCTGTGAGCCCGGACGGCCATGAGTACATCTACGTGGATCCAATGCAGCTTCCCTACGACTCCAGATGGGAGTTCCCCCGGGACAGACTGGTGCTCGGTGAGCTGATGTGATAAAGATATAGTCGTGTATTGGTGGCTCCCTGCAGGGACAATCCGGTTAGGATGTCTCACTGTGTCTTTGAAGTCCTGAGCTTATCTTTCTGGGGAGAAAGGGTTTTGGTTTGACTCAGTGATCAAGGGGACGTTCAGCCACTGAACGAGTCACAGATGAGAAAGCAGAGGCATCCAGACAGCATAGCTGTGTTTGTGCAGGTTCTTTGCTGATAACGGTCTTCTGTGGCGTTCGTCACAGGTCGTATCCTGGGCTCTGGAGCCTTTGGGAAGGTGGTCGAGGGCACCGCTTACGGACTCAGCCGCTCCCAACCTGTCATGAAGGTGGCAGTGAAGATGCTGAAACGTAAGTTTGACAGATTACAGTTGGATTACAAGACATTTAAGCCACGTCGCTACCAGTCATCTGATATGTTTCTTTATACCACTTAAGCTCACTACTTAGAGGATGTTATAGGCTTAGATGAGAACACCTCAGATAAACTACAATACATGAGGTTTTCACATATTTGAGATGTCTTCAGTATCAAAGTAATCCAGTGCAATTAATCAATAGAGAATGTTACTGTTATTATGCAAGCATAAAGAAATTGCAGTTGCATCAACATAAAATGGTGCATTGTATTAAAAGACTTCTCACATATTTACAAGGAATAAATAAGACATGAATGAGACAAAAATTTGATATAAATATCAGTGCAGAGTCTTAGCAATATAATCAATATGAGTATAATACAGTGACTGAAATACAACTCCAACAACATCAGCAGCAGCAAAATAGTTGCCAAATAAAAACAGGAATTGCAAATACCTAATTTTCAGTTGCATTCTTTTAATGCTTGGTTAGGGTTATGGTTGCTGCAGAGATTACGTTTTTTTATAGGCCAACCAGGAAGTTAGCATCCTGGTTCCCTCGACAAATAGTCAATGAGATTGTTCCACCGGATTTTAGATTATTGCAGAAAATAAAACAAATATTTATGATACTTATATTAGATAACGTACACCACTGTGCAATGCTGACTCATTTCTTTTTGGCGCTCATTCCTGTAGCACTCTATTGTCAAACGAGGGATCAGATGGGTGGTGTTATGGTGTACATATAAAGCAGCGCAAGAATAAATTCAATAAGTGGCACAAAATATTCGGCCTCCTAAAGTACTGTTAAATGTAGCAGCACCTCATCATCCTGACAGCTGATTTTATTCAGCTGGTGCAGAACAAGAAAACAAGATACTAAAGAATCTGCAAGATGATAAATCCACCTTTTTCAACACGATAAAATGATTAATTATCGGATTCATATGACAAAAATGTGGTTGTGGCTGTGCCTCCTTTCAGCCACAGCGCGCTCCAGCGAGAAACAGGCCCTGATGTCTGAACTGAAGATCATGACGCATCTCGGACCGCATCTCAACATCGTTAACCTCCTGGGAGCGTGCACCAAGTCAGGTGACTAGTGATCCACACACACAAATCAGCAATATAAAAACACACACCTTCATAAGCAAACACATGCTGCATCATAACAAATCAGTTTAACCGTAAAAGAGAAAACAACACCCACATTCATGCTGCCAAAAAAACGACACACACGTTTGTACAGCTATCTTTGTGAGGACACTCATTGACATAATGCATTCCCTAGCCCCTTACCCTAACCATCACAACTAAATGTCTGACCCCAACCCTAACCTAAAACTAATTCTAACCTGGACCTTAAAACCAAGTTTGAACCCTCAAAAAGGCCTTTGAGGTCAGTCTGAAAGTGAGGACCGGCCAAAATGTCACTCACTTTGCAAAAATGTCCTCACTCTGAGGGTCTAAAACTCAAACTGGTCCTCGCAATGATAGCTGTACAAGTACACACACACACACACACTCATTCAGATCATTTACAGCCAACAGACTGACAGCCCGGTCTCAGCTCTGGGTGGGTGTGGTATTTTAATAGGCTTTTTATGGGAAAGTGGAGGCTTGCCCTCTTGACTGTGCTTTTAGCCTTTTTACAACCCTCTGATAAGATTAGGCTGCAGACTGACGCCGACGCACAACTTTATCTGCTGTGTTGTTCCCTCCCAGGCCCCATCTACATTATCACTGAGTACTGCTTCTACGGGGACCTGGTCAACTACCTGCACAAGAACAGGGAGACCTTCCTCAGCCTGAACCCAGAGAAGAGCAAGAAAGAGCTGGATATCTTTGGAATCAACCCTGCAGACGAGAGCAGCAGGAGGTATCACATATAAGCTTGCATACAAAGCATTTACATTTATTTTATTTATGTATTTATTTTCTTTTTTTGTGTAGTAGATGTAGGTTAGCAAGCACACCAGACAGAGATGAGGTCCACAATATATTCTGCACAGGACACAAGACACAGCTTTGTCCTTTAGATATGACGAAATACTAATTAACAGATCAACCAAAATAACAAAGTCTACATTCGCTCCGCGAACACACAGTCAGACCACACAGCTACCAAACAACTCTGCATTCCTGTCACATAAACATCATATTAAAACAAGTGAAATCCATAAACACGCATAACTGAAGACGGAGCTCTTTTCACACATCTTACCATCAAGATCATCTACAAAGCTTTGATGCAACCCATCATGTGTCTGACCAAAGGTGCGTCTCTTAATTATGTCCCACCTGCAACAGGTTACTGGAACTGTAGCTTGAAATAAAAGGATTTACATACAACAGTTCACAAACAGTTAAATTACATATTAAGCAATAATGAAATAATGATTCAGCTGCATTTGCGCACTCATAAAACTTAACTTACTAAGTAAAAAATGTGACAGGAGAGGTAAAGAAACCACAGGTTTATACATCTGACCTCCCCTAAAATAGGGAGAAAAACAAACAATAACAAAAAATTAAATTAGTATTATTTAGAAAAATACAACAAAAAATAAATGACAATAAAAAGCACACAAATAAGCAGAAAAAAAACAATCAATAGGCAAAAATCCATTAAAAATAAATGAACAAAAGAAGAAGAGACTATATACACACATACACATTTTAGACATTCAGACACTTGTGTTTGGAAAATATTAAAGGTGCTAAATGCGAGATTGGGAGTGCACAGCTCTCAACATGGCGACAGCTGGAGCTCTCCGTGATTTCGTCTTAAAACTTTAACCCTTTCGCCTAAAAATCTCTTATTTATTGCTAGGTTGTACTTGCAGTAGCTCCACCCTCTCATGTCACTTCTGGTTCCAAAAATGACCAATAAACAAAATAGAGACAGCCAAAAACCAAGATGGCGACGGCCAAAAACCAAGATGGCGACGGCCAAAATGCCAAACTCAAGGCTTCAAAACAGCAGTCCACAAACCAAACAGTGACGTCACGATAAACAAAACAGTTAAAGATTTGGACATTTAACAATAAAATGCTGTGTTCACACTATGAGCGACAAAAGCACTAAGCACACACGGCCATCTGGCTTTGTCAAGAAAGAGAAGCTGTGATTACAACACACAGAGGGAGAGACTTCATTCTCTGCTCAGGTTAACCCTCACATTACCCCTCTGTTTCTTTACATAGCATATAGTTTGATGCTATACAGTAAATAATGCTCTGAACATCGTGTAGAGAACCTTTAAGGACAATAGCACATATTTAAATACACCTTTTACATCAACTCACTTCCCCTTTGCCACTCCCAAGTATTACATTGCTATTGTCACAACAGTTTGCACAATTGTCTCTCACACACATTCTCCCCGACACTTTATCGGTAACTCTATCACCATTTTCTGCCGGGTTGAGGAGATCGTCTGGCGTCTTCACCTAATCAGATCGCAGTCTGAAGTGGTCTCAGCTTTCAGCCTAATCTCATTGTGTTGGAGGTACCTGTTAATTCTGTCCACCATGGACGTCTGCATGGTGAAACAGCAGCCCTCCCTCTCCCTTTGAGGCTGGTCTGTGTTGATGGATGACTCACACTGACCACACCTCGAATTGACCAGAACATGATTTAATCCTGCCGGCTACCATGTTAGGACTCGACCACATCTTCCTCTAAGCCCAGCCACAGGGAGGGGAGAGGATTTAAGGGCACTGACGTACACAGAATAAGATGTATAGTTCTTATTATATCCCCACAACATGTCCATCATTTCTTCTTCTCTCTGCACACAGTTATGTGATCCTGTCCTTCGAGAGCAAAGGGGACTACATGGATATGAAGCAGGCCGACAACACTCAGTACGTTCCCATGCTGGAGATGAACAACGCCTCTAAGTACTCAGACATCCAGCGGTCTGACTATGACCACCCACCCTCTCAGAAAGGTACAAACTCCTCTCTGTCCTCCTCTTCACTCTCTCCTCTGAGCTATTACTCGCTGTGTTTGAGTCAGTGTTGGTCCAGGGGTACACCCTTGTCAGAATTTAGTTGCTGGTACGGCCCTGTAATTACATGGAGAGGATAATTGTAGCACACTCATAATAATGCCCGGTTTCTCCCTGCCATTAGTAAAAGCCAGGTTTGAGCAGCCAGTGCTATATTTACAATACATGGTGAACACGGCATTTTCTGTGTTTTCTAAACCAGAGGACGAGCTGGAAGACCTGCTGTCAGACGACATGAACGAAGGCCTCTCCACCACCGACCTGCTCAGTTTCACCTACCAGGTGGCCAAAGGCATGGAGTTTCTGGCCTCCAAGAACGTAAGTTTTGGCCACAGAGGGGCAATGAATGAAAATCATAGTTTTTCCTCTTTTCATTTTCATTTTACAGGCTCATGTAGGGAGCAGAAGATTGCATATGAAACAGCAGCACAAGCCATGAGAAATAAATACTGCATATACTGTACATCAGTGGGCAACCTTCGGGGCTGAAAAGTGAAGCCAATGCTGAGTCTGACTGTATAGAAGTTTATGAGAAAATGGCCCTCCTTCTCACTGGATTTATTACCTCAGTAAACATTGTAAACATGAGTTTATGGTCTCAGTTGCTAGTTTCAAGTCTTCTTCAATACAGCATGATGTTCATTTAGCAAATTATGGTCCCATTTAGAGTCAAATAGACCATAAAGAAGGGGATGCCTTAGGGCGGGGCTACCTTGTGATTGATAGGTTGCTGCCACAGCGTTGTCCAGTCTGGGAGTTGTCTGTGTTTTCGTCTTACAACTTTACCCCTTTCACCTAAAAATGTCTTATTCAGTGTTCAGTTGTAAGTAGCTCCACCCTCTCAGGTCACCTCTGGTTCTAAAAAACCAAGATGGTGATGGCCAAAAACCAAGACGGCGACAGCCAAAATGTTGCGCTCTAGGCTTCAGAACAGCAGTCCACTAACCAATGTCACAAAAACTGGACCAACGTCACAAAAAAACAAAACAAAAAGAAAATAAACTCTGTGGCAGACTTGTTGATACTTACACGTCTTGTTCAGCAAGATGATTTAACAGTGACGTTAGGCTATAAACGAACTACACCACGGTCACATGAGCGCGAGTATACATAATGAGGCTGTAACAGTAAACAAGTCGGCGTGATGACGTTAAGTCGTCTTATTCAGCCACTTCTTCTGCCGACCTGTCCAGGTTGAACCCCCCCTTCGCCCAATGCCAGCTGGGATCGGCTCCCTGCGACCCCTAACAGGATAAGCAGTTGAAGGTGGATGGATGGATTTGACCACTTGTTAGCAACCTTTTCCAGATGAGGGAACTGAAGTGCTAACATGCTGACTCATCTCTGGGTTTTAGGACTCATTCTTGTAGCTCTCCATGTAAGAAGTGTAAACCTGAAGAGGACTATAATTTCAAAGGAAAGAGACATGACTTCATATAAGTTATTAGCAGACTGACTATTCTTAGATAATGGCTTTATGGATGATTAATAACTTTTACATTCATTTTCTAAACAAATTAGGAAGGTTTACTGTTTTTCCAGTATACAGTATATCTACCCATAATGATTATGTTTACCATACCTCCATATAAATGAAAACTTGAGCTAAATCAAATGAAGGATTTCCACTCCTGATATTTAACCAGTTGTAAAGATCCTGCTGAAACTATTTTTCCTCTTGTGCAGCTTTATGGTTTCGGCCCTGCAGCCTCACATTCCCCTGGATTTTTGCACCGTGTCCTATATGGTGACAGCGGTGCCGGCCAAAGGAGGCGACTGAGGCCGTTGTGTGTGATAAACAGTGTTGTGGAGGCTGCTGAGCCCACTCAGGAGAGAGGCCAGGGGCTGAATATAGTAGCAGCACCGCCAGGCCTAGAATTACTGCTGCAGCCAGAAGCTATTCATTCAGCTTCATAGTTATTATCCCTAAATATCCAGTGGTCACAGCCATCCCTCCAACTGGCATGTTTGCACAAAGGCTTTATATGAAACAGCATTAAAAATGAACCGAGCTGAAATGAAACACATACAGAAATAGAAGCAGTGGGAGCGAGATGTGTTGGTTTGGGAATGGATGGAGGCGAGAGTTGAAAACAGTCATTTATGACGCAATGAGCTGCTGATCACATTTGCTAACTCTCTGTTTTTTTGCAGTGTGTGCATCGGGACCTCGCGGCCAGGAATGTCCTCCTCTCTCAGGGAAAGATAGTGAAGATCTGTGATTTCGGACTGGCCCGGGACATCATGCACGACAACAACTACGTCTCCAAAGGGAGCGTAAGTCTCATGCATCACTTCATGTCCAAAACACAGCTTTATTAGTCTTTTTACGTAATGCAGGTGTGATTGAATATTTCCCTCTCCGTCATCACGCAGACTTTCCTGCCAGTGAAGTGGATGGCGCCTGAGAGTATTTTTGACAACATGTACACCACTCTGAGTGATGTTTGGTCCTACGGCATCCTGCTCTGGGAGATATTCTCCTTAGGTGAGCCCCTTCAAGTCCCTACTAGGGCACTTTCACAAGCCAACATTTGGTCCATTTTAATCAAACTCTGGTGCGGTTTGTTTGGGCCGTCGTGAACGAAGTAATCATAATCTGGTCCACAAAAATAGTGACGTTATTTGAGATAAACTGGAGCAGAAGGGATTTGTGCGCACAGTAGATGAATGCCAAAAAGATTGCAAACTTGGATATTCGCTGAGATTGAAGTGACAAATTTACGAGAATAAACTCACAAATTTGCAAGATTATAAATTGTAAATTACGAGAAAAAAAGAGGATAATCTCTGAGATTATGTTGTCAAATTTACCAGAAAAAACTCAGAAATTTGCGAAATTATAAAGTCCTACATTTACACGAAAAAAACTCGGATAATCTCTGACGTTAAAATGGCAAATTTATGAGAAAAAAACTCGCACATTTATGAGATTAAAATGTCATAAATTTACAAAAAAAATAGACGTTAAGAGACGTTAAGAGACGTTAAGAGACGTTAAGAGACGTCTGACGTTAAAGTGGCAAATGTACAAGGAAAACTCAGAAACAACTGGTCCGAGACGGCCATTTAATGAGATGGACACAGGTAAACGACAGGTTAACATAAGTGGGACTGACTGATGTTTGCTTGACATCTGGGCTGAAGAGAAGACAGAGAATATGCTAAATAAAGTCCACAAAAATAGTGACGTTTATTAAGTCATTGGAGATAAACTGGAGCTGAAGGGATTCATGCACACAGTAGGTCAACGTCAAACAAAGTGAAAAAACCTTGACAACCACAAACAATTCCCTGCATAGAGATGGCAGCTCTCAAGACTAAAAACAAAAATTTGCTCCTTACGCCCCTCAGTTAATTATTTTCTTATTTGGTCCATTTTTATTTGTGCATTGTGAAACACAAACAGACTAAATAGAAAACAAACCAAAAGAATCAATTTCACTTGAGAGAAATAAATCCTTGAGACTGGAGTTGGATGATGAAACTCATGAGACTGTGTTGTTGTTGTGTTGTTCTGAAGGTGGCACCCCGTACCCCGGGATGGTCGTGGATTCAAGCTTCTACAACAAGATCAAGAGTGGATACAGGATGTCCAAACCGGAGCATGCGCCTCATGACGTGTACGTGATTATTCACTGTTACTGTGCATGAGATGAAGCGTCAGATGAAGAGTGTCGTGAACTTTCTAAACTGTGATATACGGCGGCTGACATGAGTCATTGCAAGGTTACGGGGTAGAGGACAGGTCGTACATTTCTCTGAGGTAACATCAGCTGTTTGTTCAGGTATGAGATGATGATGAAGTGCTGGAACAGCGAGCCGGAGAAGAGGCCTTCTTTCCTGGGTCTGAGCGAAACCGTGTCGTCTTTGCTGCCCTCGAGCTACAAGAGGGTGAGTCTCCGGCCCCCAGGCCTCTTATTAACACCTGCTTTCTGGTTAAAGACCTCTCATTCTTGACCCCACGTTTGGCCTGAACATTATGCTCCTCTCTCTCCTTTTGCTGTGTTCTGGCTGAAAGTCTCTTCTCTCAGGTTTTGTTTTGCAGAGCAAAGTGAAATCATTTAAACACACTCTTAGCGTAGCAGGCTGCTCATTTAAGCCCCTCCACTTCCTCTGAGGGCGCGTTAGGAGTGTTTCTGTGGGCTCTCTACGTTTCAACCTAACAAGTGATTAGAGTGTAAATGCAGCAGCTGGATGTCGGAGAGGTGGTCTCAGACTGGGTAACGACGCAGCCCCAGTTTTCGCCTCCACCACTCAACCTTAATTACCCCGTTAAACTCCACGCCACACATGGCACATCAAAACAGCTTCACCTCTGCCTCCTTCACAGCGTTTTAATGGCTGGGGGCAGAGGAGGAAACCGGCTCTTGCTTTAGCACCTCAGCTTGGATGGTTGGATGGGATGTGTGATTTTCAGTTTGGATCGCACCATCCAGCTGGCAGCACAACCAGCGATCACACTCACGTTACAGTTCTCCTCAGATGTCACTATATTTATTCATTCTGTGCTTACACTTGTACAACAGCATATTTGGGCCAGTGGAGGTAAAAAATATAATTACAGAGCTGGGGGAGGGGGGAATATTCGGAGAAGAAAGTCGTAAAAGTCGATTTAAGTCATAAATTTACAAGAAAAAACGTAGATATTCTCTGAGATTAAAGTGGCAAATTTATGAGAAAAGAAATCACAAATTTATGAGATTATACAGTCAGTATAGCACAGTCATTTTCCCCCCAAAAATGGATGTTTTCTGAGATTAAAGTGCCAAATTTACAGGAAAAAACTCACAAATTTGCGAGATCATAAAGTTGTAAATGTAAGAGAAAAAGAACTGGGATATTCTCCGACTACAGTGGCAAATTTACGACAAAAAAACCCCAAATTTGCGAGACTAAAAAATTGTAAATTTATGGGAAAAATAGTTGAATTTTCTCTGAGATTCAAGTTGCAAATTTATGAAAAAACATTTGAGAGATTAAATTCAATTAGATTTTAATTTCATTCTAATGTATTCATTTATCTCATGCAGCATTATGAGAGGGTGAACCACGAGTTCCTGAAGAGCGACCACCCTGCGGTGACCCGGGTTTGCATGGAAAACGACGACGCCTACATCGGCATCACCTACAAGAACCAGGGCAAGCTGAAGGACCGGGAGAGCGGCTTCGACGAGCAGCGGCTGAGCTCCGACAGCGGCTACATCATCCCCCTCCCCGACCTGGACCCCATATCTGACGACGAATATGGGAAGAGGAACAGACACGGGTAAATGCAGCCAAACATTGACCTCCACTACTCAGCACTGTCATTACCAGAGACCGGTGGGTCGTCGGAGATTTAATAAGAGTTGCCAGAACGTCTTCCATCTTCTTTTAACGTTTATATCTACAGTTCAACTTTGAGCCACATGAGGGAGTCTGCGTGTTCGTATAGATAATTGTAGTCTACTTATAACACTGACTGGAATATGAAAGGCTAACGTACATTCTGTTAGTATTTTTAGTATTTAACGTTTAATTACACATGCATAAAACAAAGTTGTGAGCTATCGTTAACGTTGAATTATATCGTTTTTTAACATATATCTCTTTGAAACTGTTGCTTTACCCATAGAGTGCTGCAGGGATGATGTATTTTTGTAGGCCAGCCGGGAAGTTAGCACTGCCCTGGTTCCCGCTTTGTTTATGGTACTTACATGTTTTGTTTTGCAAGATAACACCAACATATGAACACCACTTTTAAGTAAAAGTAAAAAGCTAACATTAGGCTTCAACGAACTACACCGCGGTCACATGAGCGGAGTATGATCAAAAAGGAGGCAAATGTGTCGGCGTGAAGACATTTCATTGTCTCATTTAGACACTTGTTAGCAACCACCTTTTTTTAAGACATAAAGGCTTCAAAATTCATGAGCGGGGTATTTACTGATGTACTTTATGTTGTACAACAAACTTTAAGTCTCTTGAGTTTGTGTTAACCCATCAACTTCCAGACAAGGGAACCAGAGGTGCTAAAATGCTAACTCATTCCCAGGTTTTAGAGGTCATTCATGTAGGACTCAATTCAAGATAACATGGGGTGAAGCAGAAATGGCAGTAAAAATTGGAACGTGGATTTCTGCACCAATTTGCTATTGTCGTGATTTATATTGATTATTTTTATTTGCGTCCCCCTGCAGCTCTCAGACGTCCGAGGAGAGCGCCATCGAGACGGGTTCCAGCAGCTCCACTTTCGCGAAGCGCGAGGGCGAGACTCTGGAGGACATCACGCTGCTGGACGAGATGTGTCTGGACTGTAGCGACCTGGGGGAGGACAGCTTCCTGTGACGACTACCCAGCCTGTAGAACAGAAGCAGCGAGGAAACGGGCGCAGTGCAGTAAATCAACCAAGGACTCTGGCTGCCGGCCCTCCGTTCCTCCTCCTTCAGCGCCCGTTCAGAGGACAGAACAAAAACCACTTCACTGTCTGGATGAGTCTGTGGTGACAGCACGGTACGGTACTTTACTCCTCCCTGGACGCCGCCCCCTGTTGGGCCGGAGGAGCGGGCGAGCATTGATGACAACGTGACATCAACGGACTCAAAGAACCACCGAGCCTGCGTGTCGGATTATCTTTTTAATTTGCAGAGCTTTATTCCATCGGGCATTTTTTTTAAAACAGCAATATAAGCAAAGAAGGGACGAATTCAACATGTTGGTCAAAATATATATTTAACCACTACAGATGCACTAAACTAAATAAGTCCAATACTAGCAACAGCACTGGCAGGTAAACACTCACCTGCTGCAAGAGAAGCACCTGATGCTGGCACAATCAGTAGCAATAAGCACAAAATCTGGACTATGTTTGTGTATATGACCATATCCTGTATTCAATGGTGAAATACGGTAATTTCAAATTTATTTTTTTACTTCAGCATTATGTAAACATGTATTATTTGTGAATACCAAGTAGATGTTGCTGTTTGAGTGGTTATGAGAATAGAGCTTTTTCAGCTTTTTGCCCAAATACAACCTGATGTTCTTAAATATCGTCCCTAAAGACCTCAGACGTGTCATATGTGGGCTTTGAATAACAAAAGGTGTGATTGTATTGTAAATAGCTCCAGAGTTGTTTTTTATAAAAGAGACCTATTGGGATAACAGTATTTTATTAGAGCATATGATGATGGGATAGATTTGGTGTTTCTCAGTGGGGCTGTATGAGCTGCTTCTCCACAGTCAGTGTATTATCGTGTTTGGAGAAACAGAAAGTAAAGTAAAGTAATGCACAGCTGTGGACGGAGGCAGCAGCTAAACACATCTTAGACACCTACAAAAATCAGTATCAGTTTAAGTGTATGCCATATTCAGAATATTGAACCTCGCTGTCAGACAAGACGGGGAACTAAAGCTCTACGGTTCAGCCAAAAACAGTAATTTTCCTGGCAGAAAACAGGAGCTGCTGGTCTACCGCTGCCTTGCTCCATTAGTTTGAGCTACTGTGTGACACTGGTGAATCTGAACTAAACAAAGTCACATAATAAATCTGTCTCACGGCTTTGTAAAGTGGTGAAAATGTGTAAGATGTGTTTAGCTGCTGCCGCCGTCCACAGCAGTACGTTACTTCAGACTTCCTGTTTCTACAGCCCCATTTCAAATCGCCACAGCTATCCCTTTAAGCTGCTGCACCAATGCTTTTGATGAATCCATTACAACAAAGGAAACTTAATTTTCCTCCGACAGGAATCACATGGAAACATCTGCCATCATATAGAGGACAGCATATAGTCTTTGACAGTATTTGTGGATTAGAAATATTCATATTTTGTCTTGTTTTTATATGAATAGTAATCAATTTAGCTTCTTCAAAATAAAAGGTATCAAAGAGAAACCCAGTAAACAGACATATGGCAAAAGATTTACTAGTTTGTAGTTATAATAAGACACTAGACGGACTATAGAGATTCATGTGGACCTGTTGTCAAACATCTGTGTAATCCTTCCAGCTACTGTACCAGCTGTGCCACTGCCTCTTCCTCTTCCTGTTGACTGTGATGTAATCTGCTGTTGCACTTTTCCTCTTTTCTCCATTTTATTTTGGACGTTGCAGAAAAAGAAAAAAATAAGGCATCACAGAAAGCTCTCGCTTTGGCTTGTAGACGTGTAATAAACCCGTGTGGATGTGAATGTTTGTGCCGCAGGTGAGTTGACGTGTTGTCGAAGGTACAGTATCTGTAATTATAGGTAATCACATCCAGTATGTCGATTTAACACTATGTCTCATTATGTTACATCATGTACATTCAGATGATTTATATTTCAATAAATGATTTATAATGTAAAAAAAAGGACGTCTCGTTCTCTGTGATGTTAAAGTATTACACAACTAAACAGAAATTAAAGCATCCATCCATCCATCGTCAACCGCTTATCCCGTTAGGGGTCGCGGGGGGCTGGAGGGGAATGTCTGAATAAAGTAATAAACTATATTATATTATTACTGTTAGTCCACAAGGATGCAGTAGAAGATCCTGGACAAGAATAAATGAGGCTCATTTTATATATTTGGCAACATAACATATTAGTAAATAACATCAATATGAATAATACAAGACTGGAAAAGGAAATGGCTTCTGTATGTCAGGGCATTGTCACACACCAGTAGGGGAAGAAATACACAGATCATTAAAAGTACCAATACAACAGAGTAAAAATACTCTATTACACATCCTGCATTCAAAATACAGTACAGCAGTATAATGTTCCCTGTGATTGTTGTATTACTGATGACACATACTGTGTCAAGCAACAGAAATTAATATATTTTATATGACATTGTCAGTGAGAGTGCCAGGAAATATATTTTGATACAACATGTTGTTGTTATTAGGGCCGTCAAAGTTAACGCAAATTCATTTCAACGGCAGTAATTTCTTTAATGCAATGTGTGATATCGATATTTTGGAGGTTGTAGCAGCCTTGAGGTTAAATAAAGCTCCAGATTTAGGTGAAATTTTGGTGTGGAAAAACTGGCATGACCATTTTCAAAAGGGGACCTCTGACCTCCAGGAATGTGAATGAAAATCCATCCATCTTCAACCGCTTATCCCGTTAGGGGTCTCGGGGGGCCGGAGCTGATCCCAGATAACACTGGGTGAAGGTGGGGACACGTCGCCAGTCCATCACAGGGTTGACACGTAGAGACAGACAACCATTCACACTTACATTCACACCTTCAGAGTCATCAATCAACCTGCATGTCTTTGGACTGTGGGAAGAAGCCGGAGCACCCGGAGCAAACCCACGCTAACACGGGGCGAACATGCAAACTCCACACAGAAACGCCCCAAGCTGGATTTGAACATGTGACCCTCTTGCTGCGAGGCGACAGAGCTAACCACTGCACCACCACCATGCAGCATGAATGAAAATGTGATTATTAAATACAAGAGTAAATATGTACAAAGGAATAAACTTAGGAATAAATAAGGTGCACTTGGAATAAAAACACCTGTTCTTAAAATAATTATTAATTTAATGAAATAAAACTGAGAGATAAAGTTAGGAAACAAAAATATGAGAATTAAAGTATAATAATAATAGTTTAAAAAATAGAGAAAAATAAATAAGAAAAAAATAGAAAAGAAATAGATGAATAAATAAAAATAGAAACCTCATCCTTACTCTCCTGTATGAGTCCCTCCAAGTGGGGCTATTTGCTATTTTACATTTCGATATTATATTTATTAAATATCAATACTTTTAGGGGCTGCATGGTGCAGTTGTTAGTACTGTCACCTCACAACAAGAAGAGGGTCACAGGTTCGAATCCGGCTCGTGGTCCTGCTGTGTGGAGTTTGCATGTTCTCCCTGTGTTAGCGTGGGTTTTCTCCAGGTTCTCCAGCTTCCTCCCACCGTAGATGATGACTCTAAATGTGCTGCAGGTGTGAAAGTGAGCATGAATGGTTCTCTGTCTCTGAGACTACATTCACTGTGTAGCTGCAGTAAGAAAGCTGCAATCTGAAACACGGCCATTAGAGGGAAACAGTCTTGCCATCAGGCTGCCAGCTATAATTACTGAATCATAAAACATGCTGCCCAGCTTCCTCAGTGTTGCTGCTTTGGTGGTTTATGTGGCTGAAGTTTAGGATTATGTTTAACTATCTGAAAATCCCAAAGCCTCTCTGTATTTGCTGTGAGAGTGGCTTGTCATTGGTGCTTTCACCCACTAGGTGGAGGCATGATCTGGATAATGCTCAGTGCATTCAGTGTGGGGGATAAAGAGGTTGGTTATCATGATGTAGCTAATGATCCTGCTGACGTGGTTTGACCTTCAGGCTGGTTTTAACAGCCTCCGAGGGCGTGTGTCCTAAGGAAACTTTCATGATCTGTCCATCAGGCCACAGTCGTTTACAATGGAAACCATACAGCCTTTCTGCAGCTTAATGTAGTAAATGCTGTTTGTTGATGTGCTGTTTAACAGCTTTACCCAGAAAACAGTTTACACCACGTTAAGAGGACATGCATTTGTTTGGGAATGCATTTTATCACCTATAACGTTATTTTATAACGTTACCCACATCTGCACAGTTATAAGTAAACAACTTTTCCTATATTTGTCTTCCTGGGGGTGGCAGTAGCTCAGTCCTTAAGGACTTGGGTTAGGACGCGGAGGTCGCCGGTTCAAGTCCCCCATGGACCAAGACCAACTGGTTGATGGAGAGGTGCCAGTTTACCTCTTGGGCACTGCCAAGGTGCCCCTGAGCAAGGCACCAAACCCCCAACTACTCTGGGCGCTCACTCTGACATCTCTCCATTGACATGTATATGTACTGTGTGAACAACAGAGTGTAAAACTGAATTTCCCCACTGTGGGACTAATAAAGGAATATCTTCTTCTTCTTCTTCTAATCCTGTCGGGTTCTACTGGTTTTTCCTTTTTCTCTTCTTGTGTTTGCTCAAAGTGTTGAGCCCTGAAGGCAGACCGGTGCAATAATGACAGAAGGCAGACCGGTGCAATAATGACGGATCAATATTATGAGCTCCAAAACCGCAGCTGCGGTTTTCAACCCCAGGGGAGCTCGCGAAGGAGGTGGTACTGAATGGACAGGTAGTGATAGCTGGTAGAGCTCTGCTGGAGGCGACTGGTGAAATAAGACTGGTAAATCTTTATGATTTGTACTTGGGCCAAAAAATGAAATGAACACCCACATGTGAGGTAGTCGTTGACAGAGAGTGTGTCAAAGTCAGACGTGAACTGCAAATGGAACAAATAATTTTTCACAAAACAGTATTTGTATTTGAAATGAAAACAACTGAGCCCATAATGGCCCCATAGGAGGATTTATTGTTGAGAAAAACCAAGTCCTGTGTGGTGTACGGTGTGGAGGAACGATCCCCTCATAATGACAATAAATGTGCCATTTGAACTTTGCTTAACGTTAGATATGCATGCAAACGCTGCGGTGAAAATACAGCAATAAAATAACTGTAGGTTTGACAGAACGGTTGCATTTACGGAAATGAATTCCAGAGTAACATATCTGATAAGACAGTTTATACATCAACGATTTTAAAGGTCAGCGTCAGTTGAACATAAAAATAGAGATTATGATAGGGTGAAAAACAGGTATCTTAAGTGCACATTCATGCAAGTGCACATGTATGTTCTTATACATGCATCGTAGGCGTGCAAATGCCGATTGTTTTCACTCATCTTCAACCTCATATCTGGGGTCGGGTCGCAGGGGCATCAGCTCCAGCAGGGGACCCCAAACTTCCCTTTCCTGGGCCACGTTAACCAGCTCTGACTGGGGGATCCCGAGGCGTTCCCAGGCCAGTGTGGAGATATAATCTCTCTACCTGGTCCTGGGTCTTCCTCAAGGCCTCCTCCCAGCTGGTCGTGCCTGGAACACCTCCCTAGGGAGGCGCCAGAGGGGGCCAAGGAAACCAATATATGACTAAAATTACAATATACTGAACAATATTAACTTATTACGTACCCATAAATGAACTTCCATGGCCTCCACCATTTCTCACAACGCCAACAAACACGTCACAAGTTGTGAACTCTGAGCTTTCAGAAACTTTGCACTTATGAGATTGTGAATAAGACATGAGAGGGGCGTTTACACAGACCCAACTAGTAAACACGATAAATACCACCATATTTAAAGGAACAAATAAACCAGACCAGCATGGCGTCATGGCTCCAAGCTATAGACCAGAGCAGCATGGAGTCATGGCTCCAGGCTATAGACCAGAGCAGCATGGCTCCATTCATGGGGGAAAGAACCTCCCCATCACAGGAGAGAAAATGCTAAAAAGCCGTTGTGTAGCAGGTTAACTGAGGCTTTCACACTGAGATCTGAGGCTCAGATGATACGTGAACATTCACTGTCAGTGAGCTAAATGATGCTGGTGACAGTGACTAGCATGGCTGGCTAACATTAGCTTTAATAATCCAGTCATATATTAACATTCTAGCAGCATCAGACTGTCGTCTCCAACTAAATCTCAGCCTATAGATCAAACAGTTAGTTATTTCCAGACTAAACTGAGTCTAATGGGATTCAATCAGATCTGTAGAGACGTCTGGATCAATGATATCAGCCACTGTGTTGGACGGAGGAAGACTGGAGGGACATGACGGGATCAACCTTCATTTATTAAGGTATCGCCAACACTCAGGTTCAGGAGAGATCACTAAATATCTATTAGACTTGTGTATTAAACAAACCATTGTTTAACAAGAAATGAATGAATTCAGACTTGTCAAATTTACAGTCCAAATACATGTCAACTGGCATTGAAGTCCACAGGATCTTTGGTTTTCTTGACGTGAAGTCTATGGGATCTTTGGTTTTCTTGACGTGAAGTCTATGGGATCTCTAGTTTTCTTGACGTGAAGTCTATGGGATCTTTTGTTTTCTTGACGTGAAGTCTATGGGATCTCTGGTTTTCTTGACGTGAAGTCTATGGGTTCTTTGGTTTTCTTGACGTGAAGTCTATGGGATCTTTGGTTTTCTTGACGTGAAGTCTATGGGTTCTTTGGTTTTCTTGACGTGAAGTCTATGGGATCTTTTTTCTTGACGTGAAGTCTATGGGATCTTTGGTTTTCTTGACGTGAAGTCTATGGGTTCTTTGGTTTTCTTGACGTGAAGTCTATGGGATCTTTGGTTTTCTTGACGTGAAGTCTATGGGCTCTTCCTCTTCCCCTAAAAGTGTTGATCTGATTTAAAAGAAGAAGAAGAAGAAGAAGAAGAAGATAGTCATTTATTAGTCCCACGAGGGGAAATTCAATTTTTTCACTCAGTTGTTAACTTATACACGGTACATGCAGACCTGAACACACACATACAACAATGGAGAGATGTCAGAGTGATGGGGCTGCTCCTGACAAGCGCCCCGAGCAGTTGGGGGTTTGGTGCCTTGCTCAGAGGTAAACTGGCACCTCTCTAGCTACCAGTTCACACTCAGTTCTTGGTCCATGTCGGGACTTGAACCAGTGACTCTCCGGTTCCCAAGCCAACTCCCTACAGACTGAGCTACTGCTGAGCAACGTGCTTCCTACACTGTGAGTGTGGAGTCATTAAGTCGTTTTTGTAGTTAAGTAAATTTTACTCATTTACTCTGGCTCTCCAACTATTCCAACCATTACTTTTGCTAAGTGTTTGAGCTGATTATCCATGATTTAATTATTCATTTTAGTTCAGCCAGCTACTCACAGCTATTTCTTTCAGCTTCTCTGCTGGTTTAGGCCAACATTATTTTTTACACTTTGTGCAAGTTTCAATTTCTATCTTTCAGTCTTTCCAAGTACCTTCAGTCAACTTGAAGAGTACCTCCTTCCTCCGAGTACCTCCAGAGGTAAAGGTGCTCCTGGTTGGTCATTGCATCGTAGGCTCCTGTTTCAACAGTAAACACTCAGAGGTGAAAGTGCTCTGGCTTGAGGCTAATTCATGACTGCAGTGTATTGGTTTTAATCTTAGTAACTCATCTCAGATACACTCGCAGCAATCCATCTTCCTGTCTGTGGCAGGATGTGTGCAGCACCATCCATCCATGCATCCATCCATCAGTGTCTTGTACGTTTATATGAGTGACAGACTCTGTCAACATCTGCAGTGCATCAGAGTTAGAGGAGCATTTCAACAACGAGCAACACTTGTACTTCCCAAACATTCCTCCCTGGAAAAATTTCAGATGACAGATTTAAGTGTAGGTGTGTGAAAACGCACACCTGATGGCAGTTTTCTAAACATCTGCCAAGACCCGACTGAACTGGTGTTGTGATTTAACACATAACTGTCAGAGATCCAAACCCACTAACCATTAGACGAGCAAACAATCTGAAGTATTGCTATGTGGTTCAGACAGCAGCATGTTGTAGCACATATTAATTGATTCAATTCATGTAAACACCTGTGTAAACTCTGAACAATGCACAAACTGATTAACATCACCCATAGTTTACACAGCCAGAAACATGATGATGTTGCTTCGCTGTATCCATTTATCAGCAGTACCGCTGCACTTCACTCTAATTTTGTTATTGTGCAACACACAACACAGCAATACTGGGTAGAATATATCAAAATGCTCTACGTGTTTTTAGAAAGGAAAAGAAGGAACGGTTTTATGGTTACTATTACTGTCTATCGGGCCTACAATCATAAATATTAACATGCTCGTATTTGTGGACAAAATGTGCAATAAATTACATTACAGAGCCTCTATAGGCTAGGTCTAGATATATGGGCCAGCAATATCATGAATTTAACACAGTAAGATGAACTCGGAGACTCACAGTAGACTTGTTTTTGCCTTTTTTAGGGAGGTACAGGGATCTTTAGGGGGAGACAGCAGGTCATATGATGTCCATCCCCATGATTTATTATGTCTCACATGTTGTTGCAGCAATTTTTGGGTTGATTCTACTTGTTACACAGATTTGGTGCGAAATTTAACAATTTTTTAAATAAAAAGTAATCAAAAATACCTAAAAAATACCACATTAACCATCTGAGACCAACAATATACCTGTGTTTGTCTTTTTAAGGGGGGGTCCAGGGGTCTTTAGGGGGAGACAGCAGGTCAACAGTAGATGTCACATATAAGTGGTGTTCATCATCTGAAAGCTGGGAACCTGGAGATTAATTTGAATGCTAAATTTAATCTTTTTTTACCACTCAAGAAGTGATGAAAATGATCAATAATCCCTCCAAAATATCATATTAAGACACAGAGACCTTGAGGAACACCACAGAAAAGGCCATGCTGGGATTTGTCAAAAACTTCTGCAAGAATTCACATGTTTAAGTGATTGGATGGCAAAAACTTGTGTTCTGTAAACTGTTCAGAAACCTGCTTATTATCAGTGTAGCTAGAAAAGCCATCTGTCCTCTGAACCCTCCAGGTCTCTAGTTTGTGGCTCTAAAGTTTCATGAGGATGTGATTATCCTAGAGGTCACCACAGCTCAGTGAGGTCAAGTTTCAAAAAATGGTCCACATGAAATGGCTCCGATGGGGACTAAGATCATCACACATGAATACAAGTGGGCTCATTGGATCCACAGAGTCTCATCTTTACAGTGATACACAATTTATGGGATTCAAGACTGTTGAGAGACCCCAGTATGCAGAAATATTCATTCACACCATTTTAGGATAGGATAAAATAATACATTTATACTGCATGTGATTATCGTAAAGTGGCCATGTCTGTAAAGGGGAGACTGGTGGGGACCCAGAGAACCCATTTACATTCACACATCTGAAGGTCAGTGGTCAAGGGACCCCTTTGAAAATGGCTATGACAGTTTTTCCCAGGAAGAGCACTGGGCTTTGAAGCTAATTTTTGCAGTTGCCAAATGGTGGTACTACAACTGCTGTATCTGGGCCCAAAAAGACTTCTTCCCATAGACTTACACTGGGAAAGAGACGTCTGTAACTGTAAGGCTAATTTTTTTTTGTGGTGAATCAACTTCCCAGTGCGAACACTCTAATAGTCCCTACTTAAATAATTATGTCCTTAAAGGTATAAAATGCACTAATAGCTGAATCCAGAGTTATTTTCCTTCCTCTGTTCATGTGAATGAGACCCAGCCTGGGGCTGGAGCGAGGGCTGGGAGGCGGACTTAAAGGAAACACTACTACACCTGCTCTGTGAGCCCGGTGGATGCAGAAGATCATCGGATGATCCGGGTACTTTATCACTCAGAAGTCGAGCCTTCATGCACCGCTGAGCAACTTTCATAGGAATGAACGGGGCCCCGCCTCCAACCCTGGATCCAGTTCTCTGTATACATCCAAGGTCTTTCCTCACAAATATTTAGCCCAACTTTGGAGCGTTATTTACCCTCCTTCCTAACATGGTTGTTACCTGCGGATTGCTCACTTCACTCCAGCTCTAAACCTGAACCTGCTGCAGCCTCTGAAAGACAGTAAAGTTGGTCAGGATCACAGGTCTCAGAGAGGTAAAGCAGTTTTTTAAAAGTGAAAAATATGGATATGATGGCTTGATAATAACAATAAAATGCACATTCACAAAGCAAACACTGTCAGGAGATTATTCTAATGTGAGTTTATTCAATAACACAGAGCCTGAGATTTCCCATGGTGCTTTTTATCCACATCAGTTAGTGTGGTGTAAGAGGATGTGAGTAAAATGGCCCAGCTCCAGCCAAACATTGTTAGCGTAATGCAACTATCTGCAGCTGCTATCAGGCCATGAACTGAATGATTGCTACACAAACTGCTCTGTATATTCACAACAATTGATTGCACAATTTTCCATTATGTACTGCGTGAAGCAGGATGTGCTGCCTCACTGTTATTGTGTCTCATAGTCCTGCAAGGAGGCTGAAATCTGCAGAGGCTGATAAGAGTCCCGGCCTGTCTGTCCATTCACAAATTTCTCATGAGGTCACTTAGCTGTTGGATATTAAAAACCAGCAGGGGGGCTGAGGCAGTGCTGGTGGGGGGTAGGATGTTTTTCTCTCAGTGTCATGATAACGCTGCTGGTTCCTTCCTTTGAAAAAGAAATGTCCAATGACAGTAACTACACTGCATATCAAGGAAAAGCGAGGTATCTTTGTCACTGTGCACGTGTCTTTGGTGAATAATTCATTCAGTGAAGTGTTGTTGTGCCGGTCAAGCACAGCTGTACAGGAAGGAGACCCTCTCAGGTTATCAGCGCTCTCACCGGACACTTGCCTCATTCTCCAGCTACACTGCAGATGTGAGTTTTCTCCGTCCTCACATAGAAAACGTGGCAGGGACCTAAAACAGAGGGAAACGGCCATGTGTGCTGTTGTTGCACAATTCCTCAAAATAAGATTGAAATCAACAGAAAGTCATAAAACCAACTAAAATATTGCCTTCCATTTCTGTTTTATGTTTATTCATAAAACTTAGAAGCAGCATATAACATTTTAGTCTCGGGGCCAATATTTCATTTGGGATTGTTTAAATTTAATGACAACATTTGTGGACTGTACATAACGATGCCTTTAGTGTTGCAAATTGGGATCTGTCACTTGGTCGAACTAAGCCATAATTTAGAGTAGATTTACAGCAGCTAAGGGGCGTTGTTAGGCGCGATGCCAAGCATCAAACAAACAGCAACAAAAAAGGAACCGATAGCCTATTATAGGTTTTTTGCGAGTAATGTAGTTCCTCTGTGACATTTAGCAGAATGCCTGCCAGGCGGGGGGCTCGTTACGATAGCCGCTTAAGGCCTTTAACCACCAGGGGGCGTTTTTTATTTGCTCACGTCAATATCAATTTTCTACTTTGCTTTTGTCATAAATACTTTCACACAGAACGTGAATTTTGTGCTGCAAAAAATAGCAATTTTCAGAGCTTTCACGCAGTGAATGAAGGCATCAACCAATCAGTTGCACTATAAACTTGGAAAAAAAAACTTAGTAAATTAGTGTTTGGTGGATTATTTCTCTAATGCTCCAGTGCTAATTATCATTGTATTTTACATGGTTGGAAAGCCTGATTATTTTCCTTCACAGTGATGTCCAACTTGTCAGGATCATGCATTAGTGGGATGAGCAGCACAGCTGATGATGTGGGCAGCGTCCTGGCGAAATTTGCCGAAATTCTCTGCTAATGCTAAACAGGGATTTCTCCTGCTGGTACAAACTCTTGTTTTGAGCTCCAGGTGCTACTGATCAGGGGCCACAAGACCAGACCACAGGACCGCAAAGTGATCCGGTTCAGTCTGAAAAGTCAGCTTTTTAAAACCAACACGGCTCAGTTCAACATTTAGTTTCAACACAAAACTCATCTCTTCTCTGATATGATTCAGACATCAGATGAGTTTTTTTTTGTCATTCAGTGGAGCTCAAAACAAGAGTCAGTACCAGCAGGAGAATACACTGTTTGGCATTAGCAGAGAATTTTGACAAATTCCACTTGGGCGCTACCCACATATATACAGTATACAGTATATACGTACATATATCAGCCATAACATTAGGGCAGCATGGTCACCCTTACCTATACGCAAAACTGTGACGCGCTGTGTGGTCTGACACCTTTCTACACACCATCCCATACACCGCTTTGTAATGGAAAACTCTGCAGTTCAAGCATTAAATGTGTCTTGCAGGTCATTTACGAGGTGATTCTAAAGGATAATTTGGAGGAAGTAAATGAAAAGGAACAATAAGTGAGGAAGAGGAATCTTGATAATAGGTGTTGTTATTTACCACCTTTTTGAATGTGCTTCTCAGCTGCATTTCTACTTGAGGCCAAAGTTGAAACAGGGTTAACAGACCAATTACCGGTGTAACATCTACTTATCTGGTCACCTATTATTCTTTCCAGGTGTTAGCAGAGTATTAAACAGTCAAATTAGCTAGCATGACCAGGATGGCAGTTAGGTATTTAAATAAACATGTAATGAGAGAGTGAGAGCTGCTTTGGGCATTTGGACAGATGTAGTGAAAACCCAACTGGAACAATGACTCTGCTCTATTCCTGTAAGTGTCCTTGGGTGGCTGTGGCTCAGTCCTGTACTGAGCTGCATGCTTTCTGTTGATATCTACATTTGTATAGCATGACAGTGATCATTTATTCTCTATTAAAAAGATTCCTTTCACACCTACTGGCATCTGACTCACTCTCAGTCTACCAGCTGTGGTTTAATCAAACCACATATGCATCATCATCATCATGGTTTATTAACTTATTCAGAATGGATGTTTGGATTCGTTTATATCTACTGAAAGTAATGCACTATAACTCCTTTACAACCCACAAACTCAATTTCTATTTAATCCACATAATGAACCACAAAGTATAAAGATAAGATAAGATGAACCTTTATTAATTCGGCAGCGACAAACCCAACATATCAGGCGGAGGTCGGGGAGACCGCTGTTCATGTCCTGTGTGAAACCATCAAAGCTGATTTATTTAACTTCCGTACTGAAGTTACGCCACTTCTGTGGTTATTTGATCCCAAACTGTGATTTTCCTAAACCTAACCAAGTTGTTTGTGTGACGACCAAAGTTTATTTTGAAGAAGAAGAAGAAGAAGAAGAAGATCTACCTTTATTAGTCCCACAATGGGGAAATTCAATTTACACTCTGAAAAACTCAAACATGGAAAAAGAAGACTGAAACACACATACATGCATTAATGGAGAGATGTCAGAGGGAGGGGGGGGCCCCGGGAAGGGCGCCGGGGGGGGGGGGGGGGGGGGGGCCGGGGGGGGGGGCCCCTGGGGCCCAAGAGGTAAACTGGCACCTCTCCAGCTACCAGTTCACACTCAGTTTTTGGTCCATGTCGGGACTTGAACCGGTGACCCTCCAGTTCCCAAGCCAACTCCCTACAGACTGAGCTACTGCCGCCCCCAAAGTTTATTTTCAGAAGTGGAAGAAGAAGACTGTGTGCATATAATGAGTGGAAACTGACAAATATTGCTGGACATTCGTAGGAAAAATAAGAAATAACTTTTTCTTAGGAACCGTTGTATGAGGACACGTTGCAGTATAAAGCTCCTGTCTCCTTCTCAAATGACCTTCATCTTCATCATCCTCATCAGAAAATGAAGGTTAAAGCTGCAGTAGGTGACATTAGATTAAATATGTTTATAAAATGGTCGCTATATCCTGACAATAATACCTAAAGCAGGTAACCTAAAAAAAATCATGATCCTAGGTGTCCTCTGGTGCTCATAAAGGCATCTGCAAGATTTCACAGACTGAAGGAAAACATCCAATCAGAGCTGAGCTGAAGTCTGCTGTCTAGCTGCCGTCTATGAGAGCCTGGTCAAATCTCCCATCATGGGCTAGATGTGAAATCCTGAAAACGGAGCCATGAGGAGGAGCAGAAGTCTAGTTTTCTCTCAGAACACTTGAATTACAAAATGCTGAAAGGTTGTTATTGAACACTGCTGCCTACTGACGCAACCTCGTGTACTCTCTGTTCAACTCAGCAGAGGTTTAATTATCCGTAACCGCTTATTTCGTTCAGGGTCGTGGGATGGAGCCGATCGCAGCTGACACTGGGCAAAGGACAGGTCGCCAGTCCATCGCAGGACAACCATTCATGCTCTAATTCACACCTATGGGTAATGTAGAGTCAACAGTTAACCTGCATGTCTTTGGGAGGAAGCTGGAGATCATGAAAACTCCCACACAGAAGAGCCGCGAGCTGGATTCCCTTGAACTTGCAACCTTCTCGCTGCGAGGCGACAGCGCTAACCACAGCACCACCATGCAGCCGAGGTTTAATCAGTACGATTGAAACACCTCTGTAAACATGTAGGACTTTATCATATACACATATATGTGAGAATCAAGGTGATTTTGAGCCTCATTCCTCCTGATGATCATCAGCAAAACCCAGATTTTTTGATGGCTCTGAAGATGATCTTTCCAGATGTTCCTGTGCTGTGAGGTATGTAATCCTCTGATCGACTCAGAAGTCCATCCTGGATGCACCGATTTCAAACATTAAACATGTTCAATATTTATGATGGGATATATTCTGTTGTGAGTGGGGAACCCTGAGGACAGCCAATGACGCCGCCACGTCGGATAGAACGATAGATTGCCAATAGAGAACGGAGCTGACTGAGGAAGGGAGGACAACGTCATGACAGCCATGGCAAAAGTATAAGCTAATGCTAAACATGAAGCATAAAGTAAGATGGAGCTCAGAGATGGAGGACCTGGTGATCTGTGGCAACAACACAAGTGTTTATTTAACATGTCTCCATGACTTCATCCATCCATCCTTCATGAATTTTCAGTACAAAGTAAAAAATAACATCACTAATTCTTCCTGTCTGTTGTCCGTCATGTTTCTTGACACTAAAGTCATGTTTGATTGTGAGAGATTTCCATTTTTTAGCGGACACTGGTTGTTCATGAATGAATCTGTTAGCGTGTGTTGCTGCTGTCCACACACTATAGGAAGAAAACTGTTAAATTTAACACAACATGTCATGTGTTATCTTTTATCTTTTAGTGTAGGCCAGGCTTCAGGTGAAGTGCTGATAGAGGTAACAGCAGGGGAAAGGTGAGCTGCTCCGTTCACTGGCTTTCATTTACAACCCGCCCTCATGTAGTGTTAATTCTGATCTATGTAGTAGTCCTGTGTCAAATGTCCCTGTTTTCATCATTCAGTCAACACAATCTTCTTTGTTTTTTGACTAAAAGTCTGTAACAGGAGAGACCTCAGAGATTAGATCCAAAGTATACTGGAGCACACGGATTTAAGGCAACAAACTTTAACAGACTAACGTTTCAACACCGAGAGCTTCTCCATCAAACAGAGCAGAGACTCCCATTCTCTTAAATAACCTCCTCTAATTAGGATCTAATTCAACACAGGCTGGGAAACTGGGGAAGGACAACGAGCTGCATGTAGGCAGGGTTCACAATCACACATCATGTTATAATAAAAAGGAAATATATAAATCAGGATTAGCTGTTCGAAATTTTTGGCAGATTATGGGTGAGATTGTTGTAATTCATCTTAAATGTGCTGGGAGAATGGTTTACTGGAGGGTGAATCTGGTACGCTGCTATCTGAATGATCGGGGACGTAAGATGTTTATTTAGCTGTAAACAGCTCAGATTGAAGGGAAGGAAGACTGATATCCTCAGGCTCAACGTACTGAATGCAGAAACAGGATGTCTGGTGCGTACTATACAAGGTGATAAGATAACAGTGTGGTCAGTGTTGCGAAAGACTCCAGGTTCAATTTCAGTCTTGAAATGCTGAAAATGTTTAAAAAATGATTTGTTATTATCTAGGATATAGAAAGCTAAGAGAGAAAAAATAGCCTTTCATGTAACATGTAGATCTACACTGAAAACAACCAGCAGTCGCTGAACAGTTTGTGAAACTGTCACGAAATTTAATGTATTGATTTGTGTACAGAGACACACATTTCCTTTCGGCACTGTCTGTGTTATATTTTAACCCAAACTGATATCCTTTTCCTGAAGCGAACAAAGTAGATTTGTTGCCTAAACCTAACCAAGTCGATCTATTCCTAAACCTAACTAAGAAGTTTTATTTTGAAAAGACTGGAGCAGGAACTGACACATGCATCACATGTTGCTGGATATTTGTAGGAAAATGCACAGAAAATATGTTGTTGAAAGTTGTGCTGAGCATCACAGTGAAAAAGAGAAAAAAAAAGTAATAATCAACTACTGTGAGACTGTGTGGAAACAACAGAACAACATGAACATGATTCATCTACTTGGCCAAGAATCACTAAATCACTGAGTGCTTTCCAGTTCCTTTTCAAATACTGAATTTTAAAATGAAACCAAATTTGTTATTTTGTGTTTTCCGAAATCTAATTTCACTAAATTAAAACAAAGTCAAAGAGAGTCGAGTAAACAGAGGAGAGACTTTTAAACAGGGAGCTTCGGGCCAATGGCCTCCAAACATCCTGTTGAATATCAGGCAGCTTTAACCAAGAATCCCTAAGACAACATCCTCAGAGCTGTCTAATATCACCACAGATGAACAAAAAACATTCACTTATAGCCTCAAAATCATGTGCAGGTGAGAGGAAACTAAACAATATGATGGTGGATGGTGGAAATAATAAAAGAGCTTCAAACCATAGTCTGTTAAGCATTTCCTCAGTGTGAGAGGTGCCGGGTTTTCTGAACCTGCAGGCACTGACTTTGAGTTGAGGCTGATATCACAAATCCCATTTTAATGGTTGGAGGTGGTGAGCTGTAATCCTCTGACCCCCAGTGGTCCGCTGACGACCCTCCGCCCTGCAGAACAAAGAAGAGTAGTGGAGCGGTCATCAGCGGTGTTACACACTAAACAATCCCCTCTTTACTTTCTCTGCCAGTAGAGAGGTAAAGTCCCGCCCCTTCCAGTGGACCACCACAGGACCGTCTGCAGCCGCTTAACCCGTTAGGGGTCGTAGGGGGCTGGAGCCGATCCCAGCTGGCATTGGGCGAAGGCGCATACACCCTGAACGGGTCTCCAGTCCATCGCAGGGCACATAGAGACAGATAACACTGATTAACCTGCATGTGTTTGGATTGTGGGAGGAAGCTGGAGAACCTGGAGAAAACCCACACTAACACAGGTAGAACATGCAAACTCCACACAGAAGATCCCCAAGCCAAATTCGAACCTCCCACCCACTGTGAGGCGACAGTGCTAACCACCACCGTGCAGCCAACCACGGGACCTTATTATGTAAAAAATATGAACGGTAGTCAACAGTCAGAGACAAATTATTTTTTGATCCCATTTGAATAGCGCCATGAATCACGCCAAAGCGGGGGCGTGGCTTCAGGGCTCTGCAGACCGTCGGCGTGTCCACACAGCCTGTGTAAGCAGCGTGTGGCGGCTGTGTTACCTGTTGTTTTTTTTATTTTTTGGCGTCCATGTTGACAGGTTAGAGCAGCCACACTGCCTGCATAAGACTCGGCTGCGTGTCTTTTTTAACACAAACCCCTCGCGGTTCACAGCAACGAAAGACAGTAAAAATCATAAAATGATCTTTTGACTGTACAAAACTGCACAAGGCTTTTATTCTGAAAATATGTACAGGACAGTATTGTAGAACATGCAGTAAGTTACGGGGCTCAATGAATTAATATAGATGGGGTTTTAATGATGGATTATTATCAGTATTTACAAATGAACAAACACTTCTTAACCTTTTTTTCCATCTAAACTAAATGAAATGGCCATTATGGAAGGAAAAGTCTATGTAGAAAGAAAAGGCTGCAGAAGTGCAGCTGGTGTAGTTACCACATGCATGAAACACAGCAAGATTACATTCCCACACAACTAAACTGCATCCTCTATTACGTTTAGAGGGAAACGTAATTCTCCCAGATTATGGTCACAGTTTTGGGCAGTTTTAAACAAAACAAAACAAAAAATGAAATGAAATTACTTGGTTTAGATTTACAGTTTCAGTTAAAAAAACAGTTTAAAACTAGTTAGTTAGTTTTACGAAAAGATTGCGGTTTGGGTTAAAATAACATAGGAAGCCGTTCCTTAAGTACAGAAGATATGTGACACATAAATCATCTCTGAATTCTAGATTCACACAATGCGATGCGAACACCGGAGGTCCTGTATTGTATTTGTATCCACTCCGACATCCACCCCGACATCCCCCCGACATCCACCCGACATCCACCCCGACATCACCCCGACATCCACCCGACATCCACCCCGACATCCACCCCGACATCACCCCGACATCACCCCGACATCCACCCCGACATCCACCCCGACATCACCCCGACATCCACCCCGACATCCACCCCGACATCACCCCGACATCCACCCCGACATCCACCCCGACATCCCCCCGACATCCACCCCGACATCCACCCCGACATCCCCATCCACCCCGACATCCACCCCGACATCCACCCCGACATCCACCCCGACATCCCCCCGACATCCCCCCGACATCCACCCCGACATCACCCCGACATCCACCCCGACATCCACCCCGACATCACCCCGACATCACCCCGACATCCACCCCGACATCCACCCCGACATCACCCCGACATCCACCCCGACATCACCCTGACATCACCCCGACATCCACCCGACATCCACCCCGACATCCACCCGACATCACCCCGACATCCACACCGACATCACCCTGACATCCACCCCGACATCACCCCGACATCCACCCCGACATCACCCCGACATCCACCCCGACATCACCCTGACATCACCCCGACATCCACCCGACATCCACCCCGACATCCACCCGACATCCACACCGACATCACCCCGACATCCACCCGACATCCACCCCGACATCCACCCAACATCACCCCGACATCCACCCCGACATCCACCCGACATCCACCTGACATCCACCTGACATCCACCCCAACATCACCCCGACATCCACCTGACATCCACCTGACATCCACCCCAACATCACCCCGACATCCACCTGACATCCACCCCGACATCCACCCGACATCCACCCGACATCACCCCGACATCCACCCCGACATCCACCTGACATCCACCTGACATCCACCCCGACATCCACCCCAACATCACCCCGACATCCACCCCGACATCCACCTGACATCCACCCCGACATCCACCCCAACATCACCCCGACATCCACCCCGACAACACCCCGACATCCACCTGACATCCACCCCGACATCCTCTGTATGCAGCATTCAAAACTCTTTATACTTCCCGGTTCACAATTACATGGATTACATGTCGATTTTATGCTGACCATCATGAAAAAAAAAGTGAATTTCGTGTCTATGTCCAAGAATAAGTACATTACATTTTGTGGCTATTCCACAAACAGCTGTGCAACAGTGAGAAAATACATTTCCCTCGAAACATGATCATTTCTGATACACTTTGTTGTATGGAAAGGTGATTTTTAGGAGACAGGACTGTACTCTTAACAACCGAACTCTTTGTCACTTCCCTGGAGCCAATGAGCAACAACACTGCAAACAGCATTTTATTGGCCCGCAAGCCCCGAGTGGCCGCTGCATTAGCTTATCAAACAAAAGACAAATTCAGCTATAGACTAGCCCAAGACTCAATGTTTCTTACCAAACCTTTGAGCACTTATGGAGAAAAAATGCTGGACGCTCGCCTCACAGTGAATCAAAGAGAATCACAATAAGGGATTCCCAAAAAATGCTGGTGAGGTTGATTCGTATCTCAACATGTTGAATTGAAAAGGCTAGCCTCATTGTTGGCTGTTTAGTGGTTAAGTAGGGAGGGATATAGGACTTGTCACAACAACAGTGCGTCAGTGTCTCTCAACATCCACTTAGCGAGAGAAACTGCCTCAGGTCGTGTTTTAAGCCTCTGCAAATGGCTGCATCTGCTTCAGTTAAGACAGATCCTCTAACTCCTTTTGACCCAAAACAAGCAGGATTCCCTCAGAGACGTGTACATATGTGTCTGGTATGTAACATTACATACCAGACAAGTAATTGCAGCTGTCATACTCTATAAAGCTCGAAGGAGTGAATATGCTGTTTCCTCAGCATCATGGTACAAACAGCTGGGTGACACTGGGCGACTATTTACAGAGAAACAGCAAAACAAAACTGCTATTCTGACATTCAGCGTTTTTGTTGTTACAGCAAGGAAGGCACCTCACAGGTCTCGAGTTTAGTTGTAATGAGGTGACACTGCTAGAAGCTAAGGGCATGGCTGGAGAGAAGGCAAAGTCCGCCTGTTGGTTGGTCCAGCTGAAATGTCGAGAAAATCATGGCATGAATTTCTACGAAAATGTGAACAGACATCCATGGTCCCCTGACCTTTATTCTGGCACGTTGGCATTCTTTGGTTTTTGGTGAAATGTCCTAACTATTTGCAGTGAAAAGATATTCATAGTTTACCTTGCATGGCAGCTGGATTCCCGCGATATCAAATAAAAATCCATCTTCACACTTCATGTAATGCAGTGGTGTCAAACTCAGTTTCATCCCGGGCCACATCAACATTATAGTTGTCTTCAAAGGTTGTAATTGTAAGACTATATAAATATATCTGCTCGTGATCGTGTTACAAAAATGCCTCTGCATTTGATTATTAGTTTTAGTAATAAATTTATTTATTTTTGAACAGAAACAGATAAACAAAAAAAAAAAACAGATAGTGTTCAAATCTCTGTGACGATCCCGAGGTCTGGGGTTCAATTCCCAGACGAACCCCCATTTATCACAACCCAGCTCAAAGGCTGCAACAAAAACGGGAGGCCGAGTTTTAAAATGATAAAAGATATTTATTCATTAAACTAACAGTAAATAACTAAACAACATGGAAAGTCGGTAATCAGTAATGTAATCAGTAATGTCCCAACCCAGGAAGAGAGAGTCCTCCGTGGGTGTCAAGGTTATTAGGTCTTAGTGTGTGGGTTATGGGTTGCATGTTTATGTTCTGCACTTCCTGTTTTATTTTGTATTCTAACATCCCTTCTCATTTCAGAGCACGTCACTTCCTGCCTGCCTGCTTCCTGCCTTCACATTAGAGCACATCCCTCTGACCTAGATTTGACACCACTCACCTGCGTCCGATTGTCACCCCCCGCCCTGATTGTGTCCACCTGTGTGTAGTCAATCGCTCCCCTCACGGGTATTTAATGTGTGCTCCCCATTCATCCTGTGCTAGTTCGTCTTGCCTGTTTCCAGAGTTAAGCTTACCCGCAATTCCTAGTGATAGTCTCAGTGTGTTTTTTGATCCTCCGCCAGTTTTTTGACTCTGTCTTTTGCCCAGTGATTTTGTACCTCTGCCAGTTTATTCTGATTACCGTGGATCGACCTTTGCTGCATTAAAGACACCGATTTTGCCTCATCCAGTGGTCTGTGAGTCTCTGCATTTGAGTCCAGCCTGTCTGTGTCACAGGACAGAACAGCGGGAAGGGAGGGAGATTTAATATTCGGACCACACCGAGCCTCGGCATGGCTCATCAGCCTGACGACCCTCCACCATGAAAAACTAAAAATTACCAGCGAAAGGACTCCTAGTGGAGAGGAGGGGTCGTCACAATCTCCACAGGGAATACAAGACTCTGGTTTGAGCACAGTTTGCAGTTCATTCCATCTTAAAAGGTGAATAGCATCTGCAACCAGTGTGTACCTGAGGGATAGGCTGTCTCAGGTCAGGTCTCCGGTCCAGTCACGGCTGGACTGTGTTCTTTAGTTACCAGATTTAAATGAGCAGACACGTGAGGTAGGAGGCCTCAACAGTAGAGCTTTATAAATGAGTAACATGAGATTTCTCAAAATAGTTTTTCTGGTTGGAAGACAACAGACATCCTATAATAATTTAAGCACCATTTGTTTTGATGGCAGGAAAGTCACGGGTAGAGGTGGAGAACAGTATGTACTGGACGCTTTCTGCATTTAAATGTAGTCTGTGTTCAGGGAGCGATAACTGGAAAGCATGAGACAGACTGAAGACGAGTCAGGACCTATATCAGCATGTTGTCCTGGGGGGATGAATGAAGAGCTCCGACTACTGTGGACCTCTAACAGTTATCTGATTATTGTATAATGCTGGGTTTATCTAAAACGATGGGTCTTATACCTGCATTATCCCTCAGTAGTAAACGGTATAACATAAACTGTATATGCCCACAGACTTCCCACTACTTTGTTGTGGAAAGTCCAATCCATAACGTGCATAATCACATCTACCAGACATATACTGTATACTATATAGGCTATAGGCCCATTATTAAAACAAGCAAACACACAATCCTGACACTGATCAGTTTAGTATTTTTGAGCGATACGAATATGTGTGTAACATTCATCATTCACGCGTTTTCTTCAGGCTGTTCAAACCAACTGTTTAACATATATTGTCTCATTCTTTACAGTAAAATAGTATTTCCCATTTCCTGCTGTATTTCTGTAATCTCTTCTTTTATTGCCAACGGATTATACTCGTAGTTTGCCATTTTTTGGCTGGACCACAGAGGGCCAGCCCGAGTCCCCAGGAAGTTTGCCAGGCTTTGATGCAAATTTTCAAATAGCGGTACGACAACTTGTGCCCGTCTCATGATGCCACTGGGCCCAAAAAGACTTACGTTAGAAAAGAGACGTCTGCATGTCACTGGATAATGTTTTCTGAGGTGAATCAACTTCCCAGTATGACCACTCCAAGTTGTAAAATGCAGAGAGGCGAATCCAGACTTATTTTCTTTTCTTCATTCATGGGAATGAGACCCAGACTGAGGCTGGAGCGAGGGCTAGGAGGCGGAGTTAAAGGAAACGCCACTGCGCCTGCTCTATGGGCGAGGTGGATGCAGAAGATTGCCGGATGATCCGGGTACTTTATCACTCAGAGGTTGTGCCATTTTGGCTTCATGCACCACTGAGCAACTTTCATAGGAATGAACGGGAGCCTCCGACGCTGGATCTAGTTTTCTTTATACATCTATGGTCCAACCACAAAAAAGGAAAAGTCTGTCCCTGACTGGCTGAGTTACACGATTGGTCAGCCTAGTGTTGGAGTTTCATCATTGGCCATTACTCTTTCAGAATAAAAAGGCGGGAACAGTGGTTTGTTTTGGTCAGCGGTGCCATTCACCGGCATGAGTGCTCCTCTATCGCCGTATTTCCACCAGATCTGGTGATGGAGGGAGTCTCAATGCTTTCCGTTCATTTCCTATGAAAAGCAGGAGAAGCAGGCGTCCAGTGCATGGTGGGAGTCATGCAGCGTGTTGGAGAGAGTCTGTATTTGCATAAAGTTGAAAAATCTAAACTTTATGCAAATGAGTCCATCCAGCGTGATGCGTCCAGGCCACAAAACCTGAACCAGGCTGTCAAACTAGGCAATCCGTTTCTAAAATGAAACCACTCAGCAGTGGCATTGGCTATTTCTCTCCTAAAATGTTTTCAGAAGTAGATTTTGGAGGATTGTTCAGACGGAATAACGGAAAGTTTACAATCAGACAGCCATGTTGTTTCCTGTTTGAGATCAGAAAACCAGGAACCAATCAGAAGCATTCAACGATTACGGTTACGTCACTGTTTGTAGGGCCAGTTGAGTGGAGCAGCTTGTCCACTACTGTCCTCACTGGACCTGGGGTCATGTACTGCTGGATTTAACATTAGAACCATGACCACTGACTGTTGGTAGAACAATTTAGCCACTAATTCACAGACTGACTGAACACGGTCCGGACATGTACTCGGTTTTGACCGAGTCTTGTTGAATGTTGTGTCGTAACAACGCTGTCACTCCTCGTCACTCAGAAGTGACAGTGTGCTACGATTCGCCCGACAGTAGCGTCTCATTATGAGGCAGACCGGCTGAGAGACGACAGATCAGGAGGGTTTTCCTTCTATCTTACACAAATCAAGTTCAACGTGTCTTTTAGTCACGTCAAAATGTTTATACTGATCGCGTCGCTTGTCCAACTTGTTCCAAATGCGACACGATGTGTTTTTTGGTCCCCAATAATACACCTGCTAGGTGTGAAGTAGATCGGGTGAGCCAGATATACAAAAGAAACACACATACAGATTCCTTGCTTCATAGTTACAGATAAGAAAATGAGTTTCCCTAGAAACAATAAATAATAAAATCATTTCATGAGTTTATTATGGAGTTTATTTTGAGGCAGGGAGCGGATCATGTGGATCATTTAACTGGAGGCCTCAACACCCTGGTTTCCTACCTCAGCTCCCAGGTTTCCTCTCTCATTTACACCATATGTGAAGGGGTTTAGGGACTTTGAGAAACAGCTTGCTTGAAATCCCACAATCCAATGCACCTGAGCCACTGGAACATATGGTAATAAACTGTATGTACATATTATACACTTGTTTATTTAGTGAGGTAATAATTCAAGTCCCTTAATAACTTCCAAGTACCCAACATAAAGGAAACTAGAATTACCACCTTAAGGTTGTGTCTCCACCAACCAGTCAAGTTGCAGTTTACATCCATGTCTGTCCAAACTGTCATCACTTCATCATTTTAACATGCTATGTGTGAGCTCTCTCACATTTTACACATCGATTAAGATTTGAAAAATGTAGTGTGGGCCTCAGACTATCCTCAGGGAATATGCCGTTTACATGACCCGTATCAGAGTCTTAATATTGTCATATTCTGATTAATACTGGAATATTAGTGTGCATGTAAACACAGTCAAAGTCTCCCAAGTCAAGATCAGACATAATGGTGAAGCAGAGAACGTTCTGCAAAGGAATGAATGGCATGTTTGGCAGCGTTAACTCCAGTTGAACGTCATGATCTGTGTGTCAGTTCCAAGGAAACTGGAGATTAAAATGAACTCAATACCTGCCTTTGTCAGCCTCGCAGCACCAGTTAAATATTTGATGAGCGGACAGGTGATATCCTCTCGCCCAGCGGAATGTTCCAGCTCACAGAAAGCCTCCGAACATTGTTTCCTAGGAAGGAGTCGGCCCAAATGAACAGCTTAAAGTGTTGTGCAGGTGTTGGGAGTTGATGAAATACTAAAACCAGACAGGATGATTTATGTGTCAGAACAATATTGTGAAAGTGACAGAATGAAATGAATCAAATGGGATGACAGTATGAGCACTCAGTCTGCAATTCACCGGGTGTGTGAGCCATCAGAAATAAGCATCGGTAAACTTTAACACATTTCTCAAATGACTGGCGCACACCCAGAGATATGGGACAGTTAAAAAGGCGGTGAGGTTGCCATGGTGCCTTGCAGTGCACCAACACAAACAATGCGGCATCAAGGCTGAGGTGAAGAGTGACGGGTCTGATTAATGATTACCTGAACTGCACTGTTGGCATCTCGAGTTACCTTTGAAAGCAACTTGGAAAAAGATGTTGCCATTGTTTGTTTTTATGCAAACAGGCAAACTGAATCTAGATGGCAATTATTTATCCTGGGGGCCACATGAGAAACCCAGATTGCTGTTGGGGGCCAAACAAATCCTGTCAGACATAACCTGTATTTATCACTATAGGAAACATACTGTTATTATTATTGTTCAGCATTTATTATACTGAAAATCACCCCAAACAGCATATTATTAAGAAAATGACTTTATATACAGGAGTCTGTGAACCGTACAGGACTGACTGTTTAGGGTAGGAATGTTTCCATTAACAAAACTTAACATTTAACATAATATTAACACTTAAATTTAACAGTTAACTCAACATCAACACTTAGATTTAACATTTAACTCGACATTAATACTTACATTTAACATTTAACTTAATATTAGCGCTTACATTTAACGTTTAACTGATTATTAACACTTACATTTAACGTTTAACTTAATATTAACTCTTACATTTAACATTTAACTTAATATTAACACTTATATTTAACATTTAACTTAATATTAACACCCTCATGTTGTATTGGAGCTCATGAGTTGTGACGTGTTTGTTGACATCGTCAGAAATGTTAACTTTGATGAACTGAAAACACTGCAAAAGGGTTAAAGTTAAAAGGTAAAAACACAGACAACTCCCAGACTGTGTGGTAGCAACCTGTCAATCATAAGGTAGCCCCGCCCTGAAGCATCCCCGGTCTTATGGTCTGTTTTAACTCTAAATGGGACCATAATTTACCAAATGAACATCCTGCTGTATTGTATCAACATTTCTACATACGTATATATCATCTTGTGTCACTTTTTGCCGTTTTGAAACTGCTCTCAATTGCATTTAGAAAAGTTCATGTTGTGGGTTAAAATAAGTTACGAGGGTTTCACACAGGACACATACATAAGTCTCTTGGGTGGAAGTCCTCATCCACCCACCCTGACCTCCTTCAGTGCTTTGATTAAACGTAGACGTGATACATCGAACACAAACGTTCCCTCAGCTCATAATTAACAATTTTCATTGTATGGGAATGTAATTTTTAGGGAGACCAGGCTGTTGAAAGAGGTAAACACACTAATGTGGCTCAGACAATCTTCCAAACACACTTTCATTTCTTATAAGACTGGTTAAAAATATATCATATCTTATACATCTTTTTTGTATAGTGGATACAGTATTTTTGGCCACAGCACAGACATGGCCTTAAAGTGTGTCTCTGTCTGTCCTTCATGCTGACCGACATATCTCAGCAACTAGTTTGATGGATTAACGTGTTGTACACATCAAGGTGTCCACAGGATAAAGCCAGCTGACTTTGGTGCTCTGACTTTTTAGCTCGACCCACAATGAGGTTGATATTTTTGGTTTCAAGTGAAATGTCGCAGGAAATATTAGACGGATCGCTGTGAAAATGTTTTCTCAGACTCTCTATATGTGAAACTCTGCAATAAATATGGTGCTGGAGTGAGGAAATGCCATGGTACAAGGTGCAAAGAGGCAGGAAGGACCTAACTGCACAGATTCAATGCAAATATTCTCCAATAACAAAGGTCTGCAGGTTCAAAGAGCCAGAAGGTGCAACTGGCAGACAGAAGCTCCACACAACCAAAGACGAACCAACAAGAACAAAGGAGGTGAGGCGGTATAAATAGTTACAGACTAACTGGGGAAGTGAGAACAGGTGAGGTGGGTTCAGCACTAATGAGGGACAGGTGACGCTGATCTGGTCAGGGCAAAGGTGGGAAAAACAGGCTGTATTCATTATTTCTAGTACTCACCAAAATATCAGTCTATTCTTTTAAATATGAAGCAGGGAACCAGTCATTTTAGCATAGCATAAATATTTGAAATGAGGGGAAACAGTTTGACTTACTGTGATAACATGGCTCCAGGAAGCCACTGCGTCCGGCCAATTAACAGCACATAAAACCACAATTTGTCAGGGTCAAATTTATTTATAGAGCACGTTTAAAAACAAACCAGGTTTGTGCTAAAGTGCTTTACCTCAAACATAACTGAGCAAAAGAAAGATTATCACAAGACATATGTACCTAAATACATGCATTAATACACAGTACACACATATACCCTTACACAGACATTCATGCATATGAAGGTCTACAAATGTAATGTAATGTAATCCTGTCAGGAGTCATTGCAGGGGTAAGCAGTGGTGTAATAGTGGACACCTTTTAAAGGAGTCAAGAGACTCTGCTGTTTTTATATTTTCTTTTCTTAACTTTTCAGAGAAGACCCCGTCTGCAACACGTTTTCAGCGATATTGATCTGAGGGGCCCAGCTGTACTGTAGGGGGACAGTAGATCTGTAATATACTGTAGCTGAGGACGAGACCACGCAGACACAAACAGAAGAAACTTGAAGGGAATCTGATACCGAAAGCAGAGCCGGTACAAAGACGCTATGGCGTGATATGTTCCCTTATTTAATCTGCATACAGGAGTTGTAAACCACAAATAGAGACCTGAAAGACCGTGCTGCTGAACTGCAAGAAGCTAGATTTGACAACCCGTCTATCAAGTTTCAGATATTGTTCATTTAATTGTAGAACGTTATTGGGAAGCCTTCCTTTAATATCAACCAGACATTTAGCGACGGTAGTAGATCCAGTCTGGCCATTGAGAGACGAAGCTCCGCCCCTTCTGATGGACCACCATGGGACCTTATTTCAGATTGTAGTCAACGGTTAGTATTTTATTGATCCCGTTTGGATTGTGTCAGGAATCACACATATGATATTTGTCAATTTGAAAGATAATTTTAAATTATAAAGTCTCAGTTTGTTGTAAATCTGTTGAAGTATCAGACTGTTATGACGATACGTAGTTAGAAAGATGAAACACCCTAAAGTGTGGTAGTGACGTCTATCTCTCTGAAGCTTCGATGTTGGGTTGAACTCAGACCAGCATCAGGTCTGATCCTTGTTTCTCTTCCTGACTGATAAAAAGACCAGGAGTCACTGATGAAGCTAAGTTAGCTAGCTACCTAACGCAGGTGACGAGTGACGTAGTTCACTGAGCGGTTTCACACAAAACTCAGTGATACTACGACAAACCTACTGAAACTTTCTTCACTTGCAAAATTATCTTTTAAATTGACAAACATCATATCTGTGATTCATGGCACAATTCAAACAGCATCAAAAAACGATTTGTCCCATATGGTTGACTGCCGTACATATTTTATCTGATATAAGGTCCATGGAGCTACCTTGTGACTGACAGGTTGCTACCACTGCGTCCATTCACTGTTGTCCATGTTTTCGTCTTTAACTTTTACCCTTTCATGTTGTTTAAAAAAGATTGCAACAACCAAAGTGTAGTCCACAAACCATCGGGTGAAGTCACGCTGACAACGTCCACTTCTTATATATAATCCATAGTCTCCGACAGATATATGAGTGGTTTTGATTTTCTCAGGTCAAACTATTTTACTTAAATTTCCAAGACATTTCAGGCAACAATGTTGCTTGGTTGGGTTTAACAAAAAAACATCATGGTTTGGCTTTAAATGACTACAACGTTCAAACAAAATAAAAACACAACACCATGAGTTTCACACAGCTCAGGAACAGTGGCTTCCTGGTGGAAAGTCCTATGTTTGTTTGACCCATCATCACCTGTAGAGGACATTCTTGCTTGTTAAACTCATTATAATACCATGTATTTTTCATTAACGGTTGCTCAGTACACTGTCACCTGCTCTGTGTGACGTTCATTGTGCTACATCGCTCATTGCAGCCTTCCACAGGCTATCATTACGTACATCTAACACAAACGTTTTCTGCAACATAATACGTTTCCCTCCAAGCCTGAATGCAGTTTAGCTGCATGGGAACGTAATTTTTAAAGGACAGGCCTGTCTCTTTACAAGTCATGAGAAAATACTATAAAATGCAAATCAAACAAAGTGTGAAAAAGTTGTTTGTCCATCAAGTTTGCTCAGTGTTTTAATATTTACAACAGGCAGCCATCTGCTGAGTCCTGAGCCTGTTACTGACCCAACGCCCAGCACTGGGAACAGAAGGTTCACTCTCAACACATGAGGAAGTGCAGTGTACCTTAGATAACGTGACACCACTCATCACCGCCCCCCCTCCACAAACCCATCCTCACCGCTCCCTCTGCGGTCCGTGCAGCTCGCCGCTCTGGCTGGCACGCCACGGCAGCAGCGCCGCTCCCCGGCTCGGTCACACAGGGCCGCGTGTTTCCTGAGCAACTTGAGCAAATATGGGAAGTGGTGATGACCTGAAAAGCAACCCATATGTGGCACCCATGTTGCCCTCCTTTTCCATCGGTTAACTGCTGAAAGCGTCAGTTAACTGCTGAAAGGAGACAATAAAAAGAAAAATAACTGAGAATTGACTTTATGTCAGCTCATTTTCATGCAGGAGGCAGTCTGTGACAATGGCTGCATTCAGCTCAGTAAAACCGTGGGAGACCATCTTCGTTACATATGGCGGAGAATAAGCATCACACATAAGGTATGAGGCATCACATGATGCTGAGAAAAGACAGGAGGAAGGTTGTTTCATAATAGGGGCCCCGGAGGTACTGACTGTTAAAGGTGTCTTTAATAAACCTATTTCACTGAAGCTGAAAGCAATTGTGTTTCTGTGTATTTGATGCATTTAATATCTGGAAATCTCGATATTTCTCAACCAGAAACAGTGATGTTACCTTCCACAGAAACGGCCTCTAGTCTTCATACTGACAAACGGTACACCAGCGTCTGTTTCCTTTTTACCTTAAGCTTAAAAACACCAGGAGGTGTTTCATATTAAACTGCCAGATTTACCACAATCAGTGACGGAAGGAGTGTGACATGTTTATCAAATTTACAGCCACAGCAAGGAACCGCAGTGGGTTGAGCAATCGCAGCGTACTGGCAGAGGACCTGTTGTACAAATACAGAGGTTACATATACACGCACTACTACTTACTATTTTTAAAAAATCATACTACAAAATATGAGTCAACTCTTTTGGCGTCAGATCATGTCCCAAAGTTACATCTTTCTGTGGATTATAGATGAGTCGAGTAGTATAAACCTGCACAATATGAAAAATGTCTTGACATAACTTCTGTCATGATTTGACGATGTATAAATCAATTTAATTGAGACGTAAAGACACAAATGATGAATGATCTTCAGCATCAAAAGACCAGTTTGCCTGCCTCAATAATAGTTTCTTTCTCAAGTCAGCATGAATTTTTAGATCAGCGCCCTCAAGGAAACCTGGAGGTGAAAAGACAAAGTGATTGACAAAACAATATTTGGTGTGAATTAAAGAGCTGACAGAGCTGATTGATTAATCAAGGTTCAAAAGCATCTCATGTTACATCATTCACAAGCAACTGACAAATAAACACGAAAATGTGAAATACCCGCCTGTCTAGGGCTTTTATTTTGAGAATTAAAGGAGCGGATCTGGTCTGTGTCGCCTTTGTCAGGGTTGAATAAAGTTTATCATCTTGGTTCGGACTAAGGAGCAACTCAACACACTGCGCTCATCATGATTGGTTGATGTTATTCACGTTCATGTTATTCTGAAACATCAACCTTGTTCTGAAAAAGTAATCAAAGTATTCATGACAAAAGCAATAGTTAAAGAATATATTGATGTGTGAATTAAATGCCTTAAGCTATTGAAAATGTTCTTTAGGAAACCAACAGTCTCACAGCAGTTCATGAAATAGTCGATGGATTTTATTGATCATTTTGATTTGTCCTCAAAGACAAATTTCTCTTTTTTGCGATGCTTGGCACGACTTTCAACAACATATTTTTCTTGCGTTTTCCTACAAATGTACATCAACATGTGATGCTTGTCAATTTCCTGCTCCATTCTTTTAAAAAGATAAAACTAGTTAGTTAGGTTTAGGAATAAATTTACTTGGTTAGGTTTAGGCAACAAACGACTTAGCAAGCGAGTTATAGGAAAAATTTCAGTTTGGGATGAAATAACTCTGGAAGTGTCATAACTTAAGTACAGAAGTTACATGACAAATTATTCAGTTAGCTTTGGGAAATGATTGAAGTTTGAATTAAATTAACACCGAAAGTGACACAGAGTGAGTGAGTACGGAGGTTACATGACAGAAACTACTTAGATAGCTTTAGGAAAAAATGCAGTTTAGGCTAAAATAACACCAGATGTGCTGTAACTTAAGTACAGAGTTACATGACAAAAACTACTTATTTTAGGAAAGATCTCAGTTTAGATTTAAATAACACCAGAAGTGGTGTAACTTAAATGTGGAAGTTACAAGTCAAATAAATAAACAAACACTGACTTGACGGTCTATTCTTCCCAGTTCACAATTACATGGATGACGTATGACTTGATTTCCTGCTGACCATCTTGAAAAAAAGTGTAAAATGTGTGTCTATGAGCACATATCATTAAATTTTGTGACTATTTCACAAACTGCTGTGCAACTGGGCTGTAAAAACAACAACATTATGTTTATTATAGCCATGCTGTTCACCAATCCTGAAGGCTGAAGATGATAAACTTAATTAGACTTCATTAATACATACCGTATATGTGTAATTGATATTAAAATGTGAGTGTTGCGACAAGTCATATTTTATATTGTGAGATTTGTGTTAAATGCTGTACTGCTGGTCTAATTACTATGATACTACCAAGATACATCTCAGCCTTTCTCTCTTTAAAACTTCCTCAAGTCTGACAAACAAACATTTACTTCAATGGTGGGATTTCCTGCTTGTGTCTTATCAGTTAGATCCTGAAACAATGGACTCTGCCCACGCAAATTTGTCCCAGTCCTCCTCGCGGCTTTCCCCCCTCACGACCAGATGTCCCTTTCTGGGCTGGAGCCAAAAGATTTATAGTGGAGCAGGAAGAATAGCTAAAAAACATCAGATAGTGTGTCATCCATTACTGTGCTTACATTAATGTTTGAGCCTCCATTTTACAGCAAAGTAGAGCTGATCTGAATTACTCGTGACGGCCTCAGGGCACAACCTACTGTGAACACAACACACACACACAAATGGCTGCTCTGCACTTGGTAAAATATGTTGTATGTAGAGCTGGGTATCATTTAAAGGATTACGATACCAGTACCAATACCAGTACCCTGTAAAGGATTTATTTCTATCAGATGTCACAGGTGTGTACTATAGCCACACTTTTGAACGCTGTCTACGAATGTCCAGCAGCACATGATGCATGTGTCAATTTCAGCTCCAGTCTTTTCAAAATAAATCAACTTGGTTATGTTTAGGAAAAGCTCAGCTTGGTTAGGCTTAGGCAACAAAACTACTTAGATAGCTTTAGGGAAAGATCACAGTTTGGATTGAAATAACACCAGAAGTGACGTAACTTAAGTACAGAACTTACTTGACAAAAACTACTTGGCTAGCCTAAGAAGAGATCATGGTTTGGGTTAAAATAACTCCGGAAAGGAGTAACTTAAGTCCAAAAGTTGTGAGACAAAACCTAGTTAGCTTAGGAAAAGATCGCAGTTTGCGTGAAAATAACACCAGACGTGGCGTAACTTAAGTACTGGCGTTACATGATAAAAACTACTTAGCTTAGCTTTAGGAAAAGATCACGATTTGGGTAAAAATAACTGGAAGTGGATATTTCGTGACTATTGCACAAATGGCTTTTCACGACTGGGCTGGTTGTGCTATGATTGTAATGCTACTCCGGTTGTGGAAAAAAAGGACCAAAAAAGTGTCATTAGGAATTCAATTTACACAGTTTTATTTACATTGACACATATTAGCAACACATCAAATTTACACAATAACACTAAAGCCTCATGTTTAATAAATATGTAGCAAAATGCAGGAAAACTCTTAGGGGAGCAATGAAATGAAAAATAATCTCTATTATTGTGAAAGGTCTCCTTCCTGGCAGTAAAACCCAGTACTATCCTTTTTACTGATGAATACTGACGAGCAGACCACTGGGAGCCGTTTAGTCTGTTTCGCTGAGGCAGTTACCAAGTGAACTGGCATAACTGGTTGAAATGATGAATCAGCCAATATTAAAAGATTAGCCAAAGTGAGTCTTTTCTGTTTAAGTTACCATGGTGACAGAGACACAAGCAGCTTTTTTTTCCAGTTGAACCTACAGTTAGAAATCTGTGCACACATTTAAGAAAATACAGCATAATAAAGTTCTGCATCGATGTACCACATCTTCATTGAGATAAACATTTTCAAAAGCATCACTTCTTTACAATATACGCACATTAATATTTACAAAAAGACAGAGCAGTAAGACTGTGGGGTTTTTAGTAGCCTCGACGACTTGATGAATGTCTAGTAGTGGCACCGCTTGACAGTAATTCTTTTAATTCTGCAACCATACAGACATGCACACAAAGACACACAGACACATGTTCATATGCCACACACACACACACACACACACACACACACACACACACACACACACACACACACACAGGACACTTTCCTGGTGCCCTTCACAACCACATCCACCAGTGAGACGAGGGGAATCATACTGGTCCGGACTGATACTGGCTGAGAGGTGCTGAAAGTCCCACTCACCATGGAGGAAACAGCTGGATACAAAGAACAGAAGGGCTGCTGGGAAACCAGCTACTGGTCGGAGAACAATGAGACGACCAACACACCGAAACTGACGTCTGAACACAGAGCAACCGGCTCGTCACCTCGCAGCCCACTTCACGAGCATCCCCCTGACTTTATCCATTAAATATACTGTACAATAAAGCCCCTTTTTATGTCAACCTCATGACGGCGTCACAGTGTGAGCTGGAGGCAAACAAAGGAAAGACTGGAGGAACACTAGCAGTGGGCTACAGGGACACATCTAAAATGACATCTTGCTGTTTTGGGTGCCTGAATCCAGATATCACAACATTTAAGATGAGAAACTGTGATCTGATGCTCTAGCGAGCTACAATATCGACTAAACGTTTCTGAGATGGAGAGTGAATGTTGTTAATATTTAGCCAAACTATTGGTGCCTTCAAACGGGGTCGTGTTTACCGTGTTTACGAGATGGGAAGTCGTGCACACGATATGCTTGGCGCTCAAGTGGTTAAGTTGTGAAGAACACTTACTTATTCATGTCACTGTACGAGTCTAGAAGCCACAGAGGCTAACAAGTTAGCAAGCTAGCAAGTGGGTAACATAATGCAGGAAATGCATAATGACAGAGGAGAAAGATGAGGTCGTTCAGAATATCAACATTTTCCTCAGGCAGATTATAAAATTACCAAAAAAACAATATATGACTAAAATTACAATATACTGGACAATATTAACTTATTATGCACTGATAAATGAACTTCCATGGGCTCCACCATTTCTCACAATGTCACCAAACACAAGTCGTGAACTTTGAGATTTCAGAAACTTTCCACTTACGAGGTGGTGAATACGACATGAGAGGGCGTTAATATGGACCCAGCTAGTAAACACGGTAAACACCCCATCTGAAGGAACATATAGTTACCTGCTAACTGCAGCCAATGGCTCACAGCTGAGGTTAGCAGAAGGCTAAACTATTAGCAACCCTGTCTCTACTCTGAAACGCTTCGCTAATATTGTCCGACTCTGTTTTTGACTGACTTTACTGAACGATAGTTAACTATAGGCATCCAAAGATTTATATGCCCTCAATTTATCATTACAGTGCTGCCGCTGGCCACCAGCCCGCTGGTCAGACAGTTAGCTACTTAGCTAGCTTAGCTTGCTAATTACACCATGCTACAGAAAATGGGAGGAATTCACTGGGAGGAGAGCAGGCGTTAGCTAGCTAAAAGCTTGTCAGTCTCTGGACTAGCTAGCTAGCTAATTATCCAGTTCAAAAGACAGACACTCCTCCTGAAGTAGTCTCCAGCGGCGTAGGGGTCGGCTAATCTGGTCCCACTAAAATCTAATCTGGTTAATGCTAACTAGCTCAGCTAGCTAATCTGGTTAATGCTAACTTTCTCAACTAACACTCGTGATCCAGGAGAGTGAGTCAGTACATAGTGAGAGAAATATGTTTTCTTCAGACGTTGTTAAAGAAAAACAAGCTAACAATACTTGCTAGCCAGTGTTAACTAACATGCTCAAAGAATTATTCTGCCGTCATTTAACACTCCGCCCACAACATACGTCATCATGTTTACCAACAGAAAAAGGGGCTATAGAGAAATCCAGACAAAACAGCCTGACCGCCAAAATAGAAAAGGTTCCCGTTTCCTGGTCCTTCATGAAGAGGAAGGAGGTGAATAGAAACACACATCTGAGAAATGGCAGTACCTGTCTCATGCTTGTAAACAAAGACCATAAACTGGATGTGGCAGGAGAGCAAACCATAAAAACCTGAACTGTTATTTACACCTATTAAAGAGAGCGCTCCAGCAGTCCGGCTGTCAAAAAGTGAAACTATACACCTGCATCACATGCTTATGTAAAAGCTAAGAGGAACGCCGACAGTTAACAGACTCCTCAGTGTCTTCTATGTCAAACTTCCCATCTCAACATATAGCAATGACTAATATCATCACCTACAGATATGTACACATATACAGTCAACAAGCACATAAATGAAAAGCTAGCGTACCATGTCTGTACCCAACACAGTCTCAAGGCAGTTTGTGAAACAGTCACAAAATTTTATCTATTTGATTTGTGTACATAGACGGGATTTTTTTTTTTTTTTTTGTGCCACTCAGCACAGCTTTCAGCAACATATTTTTCATGCTTTGTTTCCAGTCTTTTCAAAATAAAACTACTTAGTTAGCTTTAGGAAAAGATTGTGGTTCGGGTTAAAATAACATCAGAAGTGGCATAACTTACAGTACAGAAAACATGTGACAAATGAATCAACTTCTGGTTTCACATGGGACACGAACACCGGTCTCCTGAGTGACAGTCCAAATTTCACTTTTTCTTTTTGTGACACTCAGCATGATTTTCAACCTTTTTCCGACAAGTGTCAATTTTGGCTCCGGTCTTTTCAAAATAAAAGAACTTAGATTTGGGAATAAATCAACTTGGTCAGGTTTGGGCAACAAAACTACTTTGCTTTAGGAAGAGATTGTGGTTTGGGTTTGAATAAAACCATGCTGTAACTTAAGTATGGAAGCTACATGAAAAATAAATCACCTTTGACATGTGGTTTCATGACGGGACATGAACACCAGTTTCCTGGGCGAACATCCTGCCTTTTTTGACTCACACATCCACCCCAACCTCCTCCCTGTGCAGGGTTCACCACTCTTTATACTATACTTCCTGGTTGACAATTATGTGGATTACATACAATTATTTCACGCTAACATCACAAAAAAGTGAAATTTCTGTCTATGAACACTGAATTTCACAACTACTTCACAAACTGCTGTGTGACTGGGCTGCTATACCATATCTCTGAAGACAACTGTGTGTGTGAAGTAACCATGGGCTTATCCATGTAATGTGTTAATAGATCCAGTTCGTTGTCCTTTAGGTAGCAATGTCCAACATAAAAAGAGCAGAAATGTATTTTCTAATCGACCCGAAGCACTTATGGACTCTAAACATGGCCGACCATGCTGTCTAATAGCTTATATACCAGTGTCTCAATATCTAATATTTAAATTGGCCCCCGAAAAGTATCTCCTTCATGTCAACATAGATCTGAACAGTTGGAAATAATACTGACAAAAAAAAAAAAAAAGAGTAAAAAAAGCTGCATTATGTGGTGAATGTAATGATGAGAAGTTCAAGTGCCTCAAGTGCTTTTTCTCCAACAATTGCAACAGCCAACCAAAATAAAAACACTACATAAATATCAGAAAAACAACAAAGAATAAGAAAACACAAAATGTAAAAAGAAAAAAATCTCCAATGGATAGAAACAAAACAACCTTTAAGAAATGGAAAAAAGTAACTGAAAAACAACAAAACAGTGTCACAATGTACTGAATGACAGAGTAGCGGTTGAAGTCCCTCCGCCTTCCCGGTGCCTGAGCAGGTCTGAGTTTTGAGTTTTGAGCAGGGGAGCATTAGTCCAACTGTCCTCCCTGTAATCAGCAGGCAATAGAAGTGATAATGATATGAGCCATTCGTCCTTTGTTCTCTCTGGTAATAGATAGCAATTACCACTCATCTGTAACGGGACAACGAATGCTGCCAGTACCGGGACGGCGGGCGGGTGTAGTGGTTGGGTGGTTTGTGGCGAAACATTACAGGCACTTTAGGAGGCAGCCAGACAGGTTGGGTGGGTCCTCACACCCGTTGGGCTCTGAGGGTCGTTCCCTCCAGGAAGACCTCGTGCTGCACCAGTAAGGGCTGGGTCGGAGCCGGAGCGCTGCTGGTGCCAGCTAAGCTGAGATGCTGAGGACTGAGCTCCTCCCTGGCTCTGGGCGTTACAGGAGGCCTGGAGCTGAAGTTCAGATAAATCTGAAGATAAGAAGGAGAGACAGAGGACAGAGGGAACATGGTTTATTATACTGTTTCAGTTCTGCAACTTCAAACATTTCAGTCAAATTTCAGTCTCGTCTGCACAGTTTGTGTCTCTTTTGGTGTGTTATTCCTGCGTCATTATCATGCAGATAGGCTAAAAGGAATAATTTGACATTGGGAAAATGTCCCTACTGAGAGTTACGCCTGGCCAGACCAGCCGCATGAGCAGAGCTTGGCGGCTGCGTGACACCAGCTGCATGTCAGCTGCATTTCTGCTGCTGCTCTTTCTAAATAGAGTTTGACTTTCACAATGGCCATTTCATGTCATTATAAATGTCATTTATATTTATTTTAGACAGAGAAAGGTCAAGAAATGTGTGGTAATTTGTAAATAAGAGTAATAAACAATTAAAATCCCATACTATATTCATTCATGGAGCCCTGCAAGTCACTGCATGTTCTGCAACCCTGTCCTGTACATATTTCAGAATAAAAGCCTTGTGTTAACAAATGAAGGAGTTCTGCCCGCAAAAAAAAAAAAAAAAAAAAAAAAGCTCAAGGGGTTTTACTTTGAAATGAAAGCAGGAAGTGTTGATTTAAAAATAAATCCTTACTTTTTCATGACAAGTGTAGTAACGTTGCTGTTATGATGTCAGTATACATCATATAGAGAAACGATCACTTTCCCTCTCTGTTGCTGCTCTGAACTGCACACCTCACATCAAAAATAGGCGAAACCTGGAATCTCTAGAAGATGACTGAGATGCGTCTCATGCGAGCAGTGTGGCTGCTCTAATCTGTTAACATGGACGGCGAAATAAAAAACAACAGGTAAGGAAGCCACCACGCTCTCCTCACGCTGCTGGTCTGGCCCAGGCTTTAGATTAGCTTGATACCACTGTCACATATCTTCTTTAATTATGAAGATGGAGCACTTGGATGTATATTAAGACCTGGGTACGGTGCTGCCGATCAGCGTTGCTTCAAGTTTTTTTCCTGTGGCCACTGATGAAAAATTCCCCTGCAGCCCAAAAAAATCACCAACAAGAGATGTCTGTAAAACTGTTGACACCTAAAACAAGGTTATGGCTCTTTTGTTATGAATTTTTGATCCATGGAGGTTTTAAATTTGCAACTTTCCTCTAGCCAAAAAAAAAAAAAAAAAAAAAAAAAAAAATGGTGACGCCATCACAATGTAAAGTGTATGGGCCGAGTGGGAGAAACACTACTGTGTATATTCAGTTGGCCGCATACGCTGTAAGTAAACCTGGAAGATAGAAAACTTTTTTGGCATATATGCAACAGGTGAGCAATTCCCATATAGGTGACATCTTGGGGTCCGGTATCCAGCTCTTATAATACAGCCATGATGGAGCCAGGATACAGTTAGCTTAGCTTAGCATAAAGGCTGGAAGGACTAAAGGCAGGACCACGATGCTGCACAGCTGTGCTTTTAGCTAAATGCTAATATCAGCATGCTAACAGTGATGATACTACAATACTGACATGCTGATGTTTAGCAGGTACTGTCATCATTTTAATTTAGCATGTTAGCATGATAATGCTGCATGGTGCCAAAACTCCATTAATCTGGCAAATGTCTCGACAGACTTTTTCAATTTTTGACTTTTTGTTGTGAATACTTTCACAAAAAATATTGCAATATGAATATTGCACAGCAAAAGCAACAGACTATCTTTCAGAACAAGGTAGTTTTTCTCAGCTTTGCACCTCGACTAAAGAAATCAACCAATGACATTGTACAGAACGGAAAAAGATGCATCTGTATTTATGAAATAACAACATGGAGGCTCTGTAGTCCGAACCAAGACAGCAAACATTATTACTCCTTTCAATCTTGACAAAGGCAGGGCAGACTAAAGCACAGGAAAAGCCGATTTTGGGCCTCGTTCCCTCTAAAGAAAATCGGCGGCAAAGCCCCAATTTTTTGATGGTTCTCAGGATCACCTTTCCAGATGTTCCTGCGGTGTGAGGTATGTTAAGATGATGTAATGTTTACATCCCCCGATTGGCTCAGAAGTCCATCCTGGCCGCACCGATTTCAAAGCGTAAATGTTCAGTTTTTACAATCGGATCGCCTGCTGTGGGTGGGACAGAACAACAACCAATTAAAACTAAGCTGACGGAAGGAAGGACGACAACCGCAGTCGTAGCAGATGTGGCGAATGCATGAACTGATGCAAAACGTACGTGACAGTAATGTGTCTCCATCATCCGTCCTTCGTGTATTTTCAGTGGGAAGAAAAAACATCGCTAATGCCCCTGTCCGCCATGTTTGTTTATATTAAATTCACGTTTGATCACAAGAGATTTTGTGAGGTTTTACATTTTCTTTTAGTCGGGACTGTTGTTGTTGATGAATGAATCTGTTAGTGTGTGTAGTGCTGGTTTGGCCAAATCGCTGCTCTCCACACACTGCAGGAAGAAAACTGTTAAATTTATCATAACGTACTGTTACTATATGTGTAGGCTCTCTCACATCTTCAACATCTGTTAAGATTTGGAAAAACATTTAGTGTTGTTTTTTTTTTTTACCACTTTAGGACCCTGGAGTCACCGCTGTGTCACTAACTTATCACCCTGCTGTGAAGTCTTCTCAGTTTCGAACCTCTTATAGTGAAAGTAAACAATATCAAAGCGGTGCAACCTACATGCTTCGTGGCATCTGACAGCTGCTGTTCGATCCTTTCCACAACCTTCCTGAAGGGGGGTCTGTTGAAGGGGTCAGCATCCCAGCAGGACCTCATAATCTGATACCTGCACAGCAGCATGGAAACACACAAACACTTTTATTTGTCTCTCTGGACTCTTTGTTTATTATACCCCCTTTCGTTTTGTGTGTATTTTCCGTTCTCAGTTCCACCTAAGAGTTTTAGTTATGCTTTTGAAAAGACAAATGTAACAGGATGACTGAAATCCCCCACATTGCAGTCTTTTATAGTCTCACCACCTCCATCCACCATTTCACACCATGATCCTTTTACACACACATTCATAACTCACATTTCGCTGGGTGCAAACTCTGGAGCATCCATTCTGTATCCTTCCTTTATGAGTTTGTAGAACTTGGCGTCCACAGGCATTCCAGGGTAAGGACTGTTTCCTACATGTAGCGGGGAGATTCAATTACACTGTGCACATCTGAAAACAGACAGACAGCCAGACAAACAGACAATGGATGGATAGATTTACCTAGCGAGAAGATTTCCCAAAGCAAGATGCCATATGACCACACGTCACTCTCAAACGTATACACGCACTCAAAGATGCTTTCTGGAGACATCCACTTCACTGGCAGACGAGCCTGAAAGAGAGAAAAGCACTCAGCGAAATGGAAATTTGAACTCACTCAACATTTGAAATATTTTCTTAACGTTCTTATTTTCTGTACTGTGACTGAGAGCTGAACAGACTGTAATAAATGGCAGGTAAGCACGCACAGTGATGAGTGTGAGGATCTAAAAACACACAGCTCATCTGTGACACCCATACCTGATACTTAACAGAAAAAAAAAACAAAGACACACATCTCAGATCACAGTCAGCTCATTAGCGGTCGCACGCCAACACTTCTGCATCTGGTAGAAATACAACTTTCTTAACAGAAGCCACAACAACTGTAATTTAATGTAATTTAATGTTGCATCTTTAGGCTAATGATTTAAACAAAATGAAGTTTGTCTTGCAGACATCGATTCATTTTAATGCTACTGATTTCTGATTTCTTCTTCATTTAGAGAAAACGGCCTTTAAAGACTTGAGAAACTGCATACATTTTTTAAACTAATAGATAGGCTATCATGAAACTTACCAAGGCAATTACTGACATTATGACAATTATTTTAAATTTTTCTGAAATGCTGAATTAAGGAGAAATCTTCAGACACAAATAAACAACAATAAAGTAGTAAAATAAATACCTAAACATGTATTTTGGATATTTTCTTTCCATGAGTCATAAAACCCAAACTCTCAAAATTGATCAGTGCTTGAAAACACACTGTTTATGCCTGTAGTGTCTTGTCTTAAACCACATATGGCATAAAAATATCTTTCTCGTGAACAGGAACAGCCTGAAGGAGGACGTTTGTTTACACAGCAACTCTGACGAGTAAAGACATGATGGACTACGCAATCAACCAATTAATCACTTTACAAGTCTGTTTAGACTGTTTAAACCAGGAGACTGAAGCACAGGGTTTGGTTTGAGACAAGAATGGCATGTTGACCTTCACGATGGCCACCGCAACATCTCCTCTGAAACACCCAAGAGTCTTTAGTATGTTTAGTGCAGACTTACGTTGCCTTTGACTACGTAGTTGGAGTCTGTGTTGATGTCTCGGGCCAGGCCAAAATCACAGATCTTTGCTACTCTTCCTTGAGTCAGGAGGATATTTCTGGCCGCCAGGTCTCTGTGGATACACTGAAAAACAAACCCTACCTTTAATATCTAATCATACATATCATATACATCAGACCACCGCACATACTTTTCAAATAGTCATGGCTCATTTTGGAGGAAAGAAAACCAAAGATCCCATAGATTTCAGTGATATCTGACACGTTTGGATTGTAATCTTGACAAATTCGTATGCATTATTCTCGTGTTATACAAACATTTGTTTTATACATGTCTATTAATTATTTACAAAAAAATATGTTGTTGAAAGTTGTGCTGAGCACACGAGTAAACTCTGTTACCGTCTATGAGGGACACAGGATCGGTTTTTATCCCAAAAGGGGTCGTTGTCATGCGCATCTACTCTGGATGACATATCACCGGTCTGATGTGTACGTGACCAATCAATAATCTAATGGACGCTGATAAAGGGCTTTTTCTAATGCACTCTGGTGCTGAATTTCCACACTTGACTCTGTAACACACTACTGCTGACACTGATACATGAGCTTACTGGCCTCCACGGCTAATAAATCTTTCAGTAGCGTGCTCAAACATGCGTTTTAGATCCGTTTACTAGCTGTGGTAACATGATCCATGCTACATCACATCATCATTTGGGATTCACATCAGAGTCAGACACTCACATTTTTGGCGGCTAAGAACTCCATGCCTTTGGCCACTTGGTGCGAGAAGCTGAGGAGGTCTTCAGTGTCGAGAGACAGACCGTCCTCGTCAAACATCTCGCTCTCTGCGTCTGCTTCAGAGGAGCCACCTGAGAGGACGAACACGACGGCCATATATGAGTCTAACTTCAGCGGCTTTCTGTGTATTTCAAGATTTCTGATGAATGGCTGGCGTGCTTGCCTTTGCGTAGCGAGCGTCTCTTCTCGGAGGACGAGCCGAAAGGCAGGTTGCCAGCAGCAGAAGGCCTCATGGTCATGTAGCCGTTCAAGCTGTCACTGTGAAGAGGAAAAGGAGCAGTCTGGTCTCAGCTGAACACAGCCACACACAGGCACACTGCTGTCCAAATACCCTCCTCCTACGCATGTTCTGGATAGTAAATACTCCTCTCTTTTCTCTCACACACACATTATACCACTTGTTATACGTGAAAAAGAAGCTGACCCAGCTGTGTCTCTCTGCGGCGTGACGTTGTGGTAGTAGCAGTCCTCCTCCAGCTTATAGCAGATGAAGGATTCCCTCTTTCTGCGTAGAAAGTTAAGGAGGTCTCCGAAGCAGCAGTACTCTGTGATGACCAGCGTCGGGCCTGCAGACAGAACAAACATGACACTGATCTTTACAGATATACGACTTGGAGTAATTTGGTGGAAAAAAAGCACAACAGTAGCTGTGTTTCCATTCAGTTGTCAAGCTAATTTCTAGCCAACTTTTGAAATGACACAAAAAGAAAAATGCAAATTGGGTGTGTTTCATTCAACTGGTTTGGAGGGAATAAACTCGGCTACAGTGCAGTGCGGTCAGAATTTGCCACTATAGGAACCGGTTATATCTAGAAAGTAACCCAAAGTAAACCATGAGTTGGGAAACTCTTGTGAGATGGTTAAGGCTAGGCATTGCTGTCCAGTAGTTACAGGTTAGTGAGTCTTGCAAGTTCTTACAGATTTCAGATCAGATTTCGGGTTATTTAAATGCAGGTTACCTTCTAGACACAACCTTGTGCACCGGATACAAGTCACACTGGTCATCTAACTGTCTATGAGAGAAACATGGCAACTCTGTCTCACAGGAAAGCGTATAAATGGCACTTTACATGGATATTCTGTGTGTCACAAGGACACATTTTAGGCTTTTAGCGTGTGATTTGTGCGCCACATTTCATGTGTCATTTGTATGCCATGCAACAAATCTCTGCTAGGGACGGAGTAGCTCAGTCCATAAGGACTTGGGGTAGGAGGGGGGGGGCGGGGGTTCAAATCCCCCAAGGGAAAAGGACAATGGGTGGGGGGGGGGGGAGTTTACCTCTCGGGGATGGCGGGGGGCCCCGGGGAGGGGCGGACCCCCAGGGGGGGTTGGGAGGGGGCCCCAATTAAATTTTCCATAAGAGGAAAATGGGGGGAAAAAAAGGGAAAAGAATCCCCGGGGGAAAAAAAAGGGAATTTTCTTCTTCTTCTTCTTATGGTAATATCCATTAGCTGCGTTTAGGAAAAACATCATGGTTGGGCTTAAACTATGTTCGAATACTAAGCAAAATACATCCCCAAAAACATGTCACAAACCACTAAAAACATGTCACAAACGTCACTAACCTAACTGACAAAACCAAACACCATGTACCTCCCCTCCCACACGCCATCAGCAGTCTTTATTCTACGTCACTATCTCAGAGCGTAGTATATGTTGTGTATATGTTTACACTGCAGTCAGTACAAACTACATGGTGTACAAATGACATGTCAAGAGCAAGAAAGGCATTCTTATTGCATGATAAATGCCTTGTGCATTATTGTGTCATTCACACACCTTTTCATGAAAACGTTCTGAAAATGAAGAAAGTTATTCTGGGAATTTATTTCAACTGAGCAAGTTTTAATTGTTTTTACATGTCAGCTAGTGTTTGTCATGTTTCATGCTGTCTGGAGATGAAGACAAGCATTCACACGTTATGGGAATATTTGGGAAGATGCCAACGCTCCACCAATGGAAAGGCATTTTCATGTAGCACATCAACTCGGCAATAATCACCTCAAGCAAGCACAATTGAGGGAATTTTATGGGATTTTGCCATTTCCATATAGCTTTTCTATTGCAGCACTTCAAAATGCAAATAAAAATATGCAATGCATCCTCATACAACAGTTTGTATGAAATCTGACGAAGAGCTGTTCCTCATTTTTCATACATTTTCCTACAAATGTCCAGCAACACGTGACACACCTGTCAATTTCCCTTCCAGTCTTTGCAAAATAAATTTGCGTCTTCACAGGAAACAACCTGGTTAAGTTTACACAACAAAATTACTTAGTTAGGTTTAGGAAAATATCCTGGTTTGGATTAAAATAAGTATGTAAGTGGCTTTGCTTAAGTATAGAAGTTACATGACAAATAAATCAATGTTGACTTCTGGTTTCATGCCGGACATGAACAGCAGTCTCCTGGGTGAGTCCTCTGTTTTTTGACCACCCATCCACCTGACCTCCTCCCTATGTGATGTTTGTTGCTCTCTATATTTCCTGGCTCACAGTTACGTGGATTACATACAAATTGATTTTGTGGGTTGTGTACAAATTACAGTGCATTACTTTTCGTAGGGATAGCTCCAAAGAGTCCAGCCTGAACTATGTGAATTTAAACACAGATATTGGGAGACGAATGACAACAAAAATAGCTTCCTCAAATCTCTGAAGTTTTACTAGATGGTAAAACAGGACAACATGGCTGCCGCACCTCCAACAGTGCACGCTCCCAGCAGGTTGACGATATTCATGTGGTTTCCCAGGTAACTGAGGACTTTCAGCTCCGACATCAGCGCCTCTTTCTCAGTGGCATGAGCGCTCGCTGTGGAGGGAAAAATAAAATATCGGAACATAATCAGCATCACAAGGAATGAGGAGTCAGGTCGAGTTGAACTGTGATTACATATGGTGATCTGGTATTTAAAGGGTTTACAAAACAAGTAACCGTTGCTGCTTGTGGCTGATTAAAATAAAAAGCCTGTTTGTAGCTGTGTGCACACCACCAGATGAAATCATCTACATAATTGCTGCCTGTCTCTGAACACCTGCAGGAAAGTTATTCATTCATCACTACTTCTTCACAGCTACTCTTCCCGATTCATTTGCATGTGTGTTGACTTACATTTGAGCATTTTCACAGCCACCGTCATGACAGAATCTGCTTCAGAGAGTCCATATGCGGTGGCTTCCACCACTTTCCCAAATGCACCAGATCCCAGTGTCTTCCCTGAAGACAGACACACACAAAAAAAAAACTGTTGTTCCCCATCCTGTTTCCCTCCCACAAACTGGCCCCATGCCAGCGTTCCTAGGACAACACCACCAGTTTGAGCCCCCGGGCTGTGTACGTAGGCACCAGGACACGCAGGATCCTGTTTAAGGAGGTTTCTTAAAAACAGCACCCAGAATATGTCAACAATATGGTGTTTGCAGTGAGGGAGTGGGGTTTCACAAATCAATGAGCTGTGAAACTGGTTAGTGACCACACACATCATGGCTAAAGCCTTAACACTCTGTCCATGTACACAGAAAACAGAGTGTTTGTCAATCAGCATAAAGTAGCCTGAGGGTGGTGGCGGTGATGTCATGCCAACTGCACTGTTAGGCTTTATTACTGAGACTATTACTGACACAAACCCTCATTTATCTCCACATCACTCTGCTCCTGCAATGATTTACACCCAAGACATAAAAACCCGGACTTACACTTCAGTGTGAGAAATGACAGGTTAATGGCTGAGGCAGATCATTTCGATAAAGGACTGCTCACCAAAACGCAAGTTGTTTCGAGGGAACTCCCACTGGTGATCGTATGGTAGCTGGGTGGGGTCAATGTACACATAGTTGTTTCCATGGATGCCTTCGATAACTTTCCACTGAATCTGGTATTTGGGTTTCTGGAAAGAATGCAGACACAAAACATAAACGCACGTTGCCGTCACAGATTAACTCATTACTGGGATTTCGACAGGCTTTCTTCGTTTGCTGTGTCTCTGGTTGCAACTGAAGAGGGTGTGCCATGCAGGGAACAGTGCAGAGCTGTCTTACCTGCATGTACTTGTAGAAGAGCATGATGAGGACGAGACAGAGGATGCCTGCTGCTGATACAGAGCCAATCAGCAGAGGGGTGAACAGATCATGGGGAACAGTCCTCTCTGCAGGGCGGCAGACAGGATAATGTCAGATACAAGTCACTGACTATATTTACATGCACACTAATATTTCACTATTATTCTGAGTTTGACACGGGTCGTGTAAACAGCATATTCTGTTTGGATATTCTGAATTAGGCCTTATTCTGAATGGAGCATTTTCAGATTAAGACGTGTGAGACGCTGATACTATCCAGGTTTTAGGGGCATTCTTTGGACACACATACAGCACATTCACAATATGTGCCCAGCTCTGTGTGTTCTACAACCGGGACTCCTTAAAATTATGGGTATTACGCGAGGAGGCTGTGCCTTACGTCCTGTGTGACGCCAGCCCGTTGGCATGAAAAGGCATATAAATGCCACAATAATGCGCAAGACAATTATTGTGCAATAAATTTGTCTGTCTTGATTTACGTGTGTCATTACGTCTGTATCCTGTACTGATTGCAGTGTAAACACATCTGAGTATAAATGCTACAGTAAGAGTTATTGACGTGGAATTTGGGGAGGCTGTGGCTCAGAGGGTAGAGCACGTCGTCCACCAATCAGACGGTCGCTGATTCGATTCCCGGCTGCACATGTCGATGAGTCCTTGAGCAAGACACTTGCCCCAAATTGCTGAGCCATTAGTGCGAATGACATGAATGAGTATTTAGACTAGATCCTTACGGGCAAACTTTCATAGCTTCTTCATGTGTGAATGCTGACATGTAGTGCAAGTGGTTGGAAGATGAGATATAGAGTATATAAATAGAGTATATAAATATAATTATTATACTATAAATGCAATAAAAAGTGAGAAAGACCATTTATGATGGTTGGATCCAATAAACGACTTTTGTCCCGTGTGCGTGACATTTGTTCCATGATTTTTGTTGATTTTTGTGATGTGTTGTCTGTACTTGTTTACTTATCTTTAATCAAACCATGATGTTTCCATAAATCCAACTGTGGACGTTTGCATTGTGTGCAAATGAACACAAAAAGCAGCATAAAAATGACAAGTGAAAATGCTAAAATCCACACTCATGACACCTTGAAATGTCCATGTAATCTAGCCCATGATGGGGGACTTTGACCAATCACAGGTCATTTCAACAAGAGAGTGTTCCCATTGGTTGTTGAGGCAGCTGTCAATCACTCGCAAACTATTTCTCATCTTGTTTAGCTGTGACGTGAGCTCCGGCTGGTGGGCGGTGCTTGGTATTTTCTCAACTGTTCGCAACATGGCTGACGGGTCACAAACTTTCTCATTTTACAGATAAACAGTAACTACAAGATGCTTCTGAAAACATCTGAGGAGAGAAATAGTCATTACAGTAACAGAATTTGGATTCATATTTGATCGGTGCTGACGGCTGTTCAGAGACGGCAGCCTCCAGCTTGGCTCTGATTGGTTGTTTTCCTCCAGTCTGTGAAATCCCGCAGATGTCATAAGGAGCACCTGAGGACACCTGAGGACACAGAGGAACATGCTTTTTTTCAGATTACCTGTCTCGGATATAGTGACTTTTTAAATCATATTTGCTCCAACCTGCCCACTCCAGCTCTAATCGGAGTACACATGGCTGCATATAAACTAGTGGAATATAAATTTCTATTAGTCATGTGAACAGTTCAGTAGGAATTTTTGGAATGAGAGCAAAAACCAAACTATTTTGTGCATCTAAACGCAGTCAGTGACTCTTTCAGTGGTTTGCCATGTTTACACTCTAAATGACATTGCAAAGGGGCATTAATGTAAGCCAGAGAGGGCTAAGTCACAGTGAAGCTCACTTTGGTCAAATCACAGCAAAGTAATCCAATTATATATGTAAACTTATTGCAGCGTTTTCTGCATTTTCCTGAAAATTCTGCTTGAAATTTGTTTTGATCATACAGTGTTTTACTGTGTGTCTGTTCTTTTACAGCTGGGCTGTGAGTAATTATATGTAATCAGTGTTCTGTTCCTTTGGCTGTTTGTGATGCCTTATTGTTTTGCTCCTCTGTACAGTGGGGTGTAATAAGCTCTTTAGAGATAAGAAGCTTTCTCTCCACTTCAAATCTGAGAATGCAGAGTCTGCAGGAACTAATCCCCTGTAAACCTGTCAGTGGTTTCTAAAGCTCGGTGTGTTCTCTGCTGCAGCTCACTATGACACCTCCCGAGCCTCCCGAGCCTCCCACAGCCCGAAAACGCCCGTTGCCGCCAGGACTCCCACTGCGCTCCACACTCTCAGCGCCTCCGCCTGGTCTGCTGTTACTCTGCGAAGCGCAAAAAAAATCCTGGGCACACGCTCCTAAAGGCCTGTCCTGCCTGGCCACCACCACTCTCCTCCCTCATAATGCTCGCCCACGTACCCGCTGTAGCCCCGCCACAAACCCGGGTCTCTTTGCTGTACGTTCCTGCACTCACGCCACTTTGAGGACATTGCACAGCAGATGGGGAAGCCGTTATAACCGAGCGGATTTGGAGTCATAAAGTAAACAAGGGACTAAAGCTAATTCCTATCTTTTAGTGACAACATCTTATCATGACTGAGGTATCACTCCTTGCTTAACCTAACAGATTATAGACATCCAACCTCCAGCTGTGAGACCACATTCATGGGTTAATCCTCGCCAAAATCATGTGGGTTGTAAATATTTTGGGTTGAGGATTAAGTCCCGTGTGGGGTTTACAGTAGATAACTTTGGTTTGTAGGCTTTGTAACGCACTCAGGTGGATGAAGAACCTGAAAAGAGGAGAATTTCATGTGTCCTCTCGTACTGTTGACTCTGCTGCGCTAATCCGAAGGTGAGGACATGCAGAGGATTACATCAAATCAGCAACAAACCACGGGACTGACAGGCGCCCCCCGTCAGCTATCACGTGACTGCATCCTTCTTTATTAACGTGCATCGTATACGTGACGTCGAACTCACCGCTGATAGAAAACAGCGTGTAGGCCTGCTCTCCCTCCACCGTGGCCACACACTCCAGAGTGCTGAACCGTCCCCGGCTCACGTTCACCCGACTCTCCACCTCCGTCTTCCCAAACATGGGGCTGAACAGCGTGATGGTGATGACATTGTGCTGCTCCTGGGTGGCGTTCACCTGCTGAGAGCACCTGAAGGCAGAAGATTACACGTTGTTGACAAAGGGATCACCGAGCTATTCGTCGATTATCTCACTCAGGCGTCTCTCTGCAAGATGCACATTCCTGATTTCCTGCAGTCTTGAAAACACTTGTGTGATATATTTATGATATTTTTTCATTGTGTGTCATTCTTTCATTGTTCTCTGTTTTATTTTGAGCATCTATTGTTTCAGTTGCTGCCCTTGTGGTGTTTCCCGCCTTCTTGGTTTTCCACACCTGCCGTCTCTGCCATTAGCCCTGGCTGTATTCTAAACCTCAAACTATACTAGTAGTACGTACTGATTTGGCCAAGATCTAGTAAGTAGTATGCAGTTTGTGAAGAAAAGCAAAAAATCTCCAGCATGCATCAGACCAGTCTACCTCGCCTACTGCATCCCACAATGCAAAGCGCTGGACTGTTTTACTTTTTTTTTTTGTAGCTATTTCATCACTGAAGTCACTTCTGAAAATGTTTGAGGTGAGAAACCAACTGTGTAGATTTTGAATGTTTACAGTTTTACAGTATTAGATGGTGAATCAAACATTTGCTCCGATGTTTTCAGAGTTCAGAAGCTCAACAAACCATTACGGCAGCTAGCTAGCGCCTGGCGAGCTCGCTACCTCGTCAGCCGTGCTGTCACGAGCTCTCGACTGTGAGCGTGACCGCCCGGCAGGCGCTAGATAACTGTCACGAAAGTTTGTGGAGCTTTTAAACTCCAAAAACTTTGGAGCAAATGTTCGATTCGCCATCTAATATTGTAAAACTGCCAGTATTCAAAATCTACACAGTTCATTTCTCAATTCAAAAATTCTCAGAAGTCAATTTAGAGATGAAATAGCCATTTTTGGCTGCTACTGCTGTAACTGTAGCCTGTACCGTTCCATCACTTTGCATTGTGGGATACAGTAGGCGAGGTAGACTAGTAAAATAAACTTCAGTCTTCACAGGAAACAACTTGGCAAGGTTTAGGCAAAAAAAACACCTGGTTAGGTTTAGGATACGATTGTGCTGAAGCAGTCTCCCATCAGCCAGGAGGCCAAAACAAAAACACCTCTCAAACGTTCATCATACATCATCATCACAGTAAACACACAGATAGCTAAAGTAAACTATAAGCCGACGCTACACATGAAGGAGATAAGAAGATATTTTATTTTTTGTTTGAATTTTGCTTGCCCTGCTGTTAGTTTTACTCTAGGTACGAATGGTGTATGAAACAGCCTGTATATTTACACAGTATGCAGCACTACAGACACGTGTCCAGAAGTCTTAATGACAGCCAGGAATTCCTCCTGTGCTCGTGAAACAGGTGAAATATAAGATGTAATCTCAGTGCTCTCTGGTCAAAGGCTCACTGTCTTTCCATGCATTTGCGTGCCTGTATGTAATGAGCATTAAGTGGATTTGATTATAATTAAAGAATTAATGGATGAAGTTTGGATAATCACGTATGATGCATTGCCTGGGCTGCTTGGGATTGGTGTTGCTGTGGCAACCAGGCGCTCCTCCTTCGGACAGTTTTGATATGCATCGTATCCAGGCAACTCCTACCAATCACAAGTCAACTCTCTCCAATGCTCTGTCACAAGAGGGTCATCTTAGCATTGTCAGCCAATCACAAGTCAGCCCCTGTTGCGTCACGCAGCAATCCCACATTCCATCGCCATCATCATCCCTGACTCTATCCAGCGGGTCTTCAGCGTGACCCTCCACATTTGCAAATGAAGTGCAGATCTGAAATGGTGGGCGGATGCCTTATAATGAAGACACCTTGTATATACAGATGCATGCCTTATTACCATTGCAGATGCCATTTGTTAGCAAACACAGACCTAATTTTTGGATTGTTTGATAGAATTCTGTTTGTGAGATTTTAGACATTTGATATTTCTTTTGGTTAGTCTGTTTGATGATAATATCAGTTCCTAATCCCCGTAATCACATTTGGATGTAGTTCTAAATTTCAGTACAATCCCAGCATATCCTGTCTGATGGTAAATAATAAATCAACGTAAATGTGGATAACGTTTGGGACTGGAAGTCCGGACTGTATTTATTTCTCACTCTAAAGCCCCTACAAACTTGATTTCAATTAAGTTTTTCTCTATAACATCAAATATTTATTACTGAATAAGCAACAAAAGAATCCATCCATCCATCCATCTGCAACCGCTTATCCTGTTCGCAGGTCGCGGGGGGGCTGGAGCCGATCCCAGCTGACCGGGGTTCACCCTGGACAAGTCGTCAGTCCATCACAGGGCACATAGAGACGATGATGGTGTGGATTTTATTGGCCAGATCTGACTGGTAGCACATGCAAAGTAACCCTGTTAGCTCCAACAAATTGGGATTGGTGCAGGGACGTATGACATCTAGTTTCTCAACTTATGTTGAGCGTACACGTTTTTGGAAATGTTGTAGTGTACTTCCTACTCCTACTGTACGAGGAGATCTTTTGTGATGTAAAGCCAAAGCTCATGATTTACAGTATGTTCTCACACTGTATGTTTAAAGAAGGAAAAAAAACACAGCCCTTCAGCTCCTGGGGGCCATTTTGGCTATTGACAGTTGTCAATAAAGATTGGTTTGGTTTAGGTAACGTTAGTTTCCTAGCAGAGGTGTGTACATGTCACAGTGCTAACGAGGCAGATCATCAGAGCCATCCTGTCTCCTGAAATGTCTAAAAAAAGAGGTGCCGGCGAGGAAGACGAGTCCATTTTGCAGAGAGAATTACAGGTGAGCTTGCTATATTGCTATCTTGATAGCTACTCTCTGATTACTGTCAACGTCGGCTCATGGCTTGGAAAGTCATCTGACTGTCTGACGGCCGGTCGGTTATCCGTCCTCAGTCCTCCCAGTACACTGCACGGTAAATGATGCCAAAGCTGAAATTCGGTCTGACTAAAATGAGTCATGCAGCTCAAACAGCGTATGCCAAGGTTTAGCCCCGCCCACTGCAAAACCAGTGAGAGAGGCACAAACAAAAACAGAAATCTCTCAGCCAAAACGGTTTTAACTTTGGAGGAAAAGTGTGTTTTCATGTAGCAGTCGATCACTGATGGTAAGAAGCTGAATGAGACAAAAAGGTTTTTCAGGGCCTTTAAAAGTCTCACCTGGCGTACGGCTGTTCGCAGTAGTACCAGGTGATCTGCGGGGCCGGGAAACCCTCCGCCACACAGCGCACCTGTCCGTCCACTGGGCCCTCATGAGACACGATCTCAGGTTTACCTAACAAACACAAGGTAATGTCAGAATATGTCACATAAGACATCAATGACAATCTGGAGAGTTTTACATTCACCTGCATTGAACCTTAGTGAGGTGTGACTGAAACAGCGTGAGCTGACCTCATTTCACACCGAGAAATAAAAGGTCAGTGAAACCGTTTCCAACATGTCAACTCCTGAAGATTAATGCAATGTGCAGTAATTCATTATGTGGCTTAAGGGAACAAAAAACCTTTGAATATAATCCATGACATATAACTTACTGATCACAAAGATGGTGAACGTGTGGTTCACTGAAGCATCACCGTTGGAGGCCTGAAAGGTATAAACTCCACCCTCTGACATTTTCAGTCGCACCAGCCTCAGCTCGCTGCTGTACCTGAACACCAAGTAATGACATTTTTAGTATTAATGTGTTTCAGAATCATCAGTCAAAGTGCTTTTTTAATGCTGAAAAATGTCACAGCGTATCCTCATACAATGGTTCGTACGATATCTTACGAAAACATATTCCCCATTTTTCGTGCATTTTTCTGCAACTATCGAGCAACACATGATGCATACAGGAAACAGCTTGGTTCGGTTTAGGCAACAAAACTACTTGGTTAGGTTTAGTAAAAGATTGTAGTTTGGATTAACTTGTTAAACCCTATCCCTTGGAACATGGAGGGGATCAACCTTCATTTATTAAGGTATCACCAACACTAAGATCACTAAATAATTATTAGACATGTGTATAAAACAAAGGGTTGTTTAATGCATAGAAACTTGCCAAAATTACAGTCCAAACATACATCAGATTGCATTGAAGTCTACGGGATCTTCGGTTTTCTTTCCACCAAAAGGGGGCCTTGACTTTTTGCAAACTACCGTATGTGCCGGGCTGATGTATATATATATGAATTAAAGTGCTCTACTTTTCATAGGTTTAGCTATGAACGTGTATGAGATCTTTAAATGTTCAGATATTTGCGTTTTATATTAGAACCAGTCTATTGCTTGTCTTCTGTTCTTTTACACACATGCAAAATGGTAAATGGAGCATTTATAAAGTGCTTTTCTAGTCTTCTGACCACTCAAAGCTCTTTACACTACATGTCAACATTCACCCATTCACACACATTCATACACTGATGGCAGAGGCTGCTGAGGTGCCAACTTTCAGGATCTGATCTAAATACTCATTCACACACCGACGCTATGCCCTCGGAGCAATTTAGGGTTAAGTGTGTTTCTCAAGGACACATCGACATGTGACTGGAGCAGCTGGGAATCAACCCACCGACCTACCCTCTACCCTCTGAGCCACAGCCGCCCAAAACCAAGTCATTGCAAGTTATTAACAGAAAAGAAAAAGTCTTTGCAGTTTCTAGGTTTCCTCGAGGCTGCTTTATAAATCTTGTGATATGGATTTATTGACTACTGTGTTCTCTCACGCACCATTTGTTAACGGGGGTCACATCCAATAAAGGCTTAAAGGTCAAGTCATAGTCTTCACATCTCACATTGAATGTAACACCATGAAGCGTGAGATAAAATGCATTACACTAAACATGCAGTCTCGGATAACATTATGTAACATTTCTATCTGCAGCTCAGACATGAACTGCAGATATTTCATGGCGTTTTTAGGATTCCAGCGGTATTTGTCAGCGAGCTGTTGCATCAGCAGCTCCGTTGAACTGCAGCTGAAACTCAGCTGTTAAATTCCTCTCAAACAGGGTAATGGACATTTTCACCTGTGTGCTAAAACGGAAGCACTTAAAGCAAATGTGTGCTTTGTCTCACTTGTATTCGTGGCTGTGCGTGGTGATGACATGGTCGGAGGTGTTCCTCAACTCGTGGCCCATGAAGCTCCAGGAGAACTTGTGCGGTTTCGGATACGCCTCCATGTCAACATTTAAGGGCAAACTCTCGCCTGAGCGGACATGGATGGTTTTGTTGATTGTGGGCTTTAAGTTGATGAATCCTTTTTCTGAAAAAATAAGGAAATAAGATATTGTTAGACGGATTTGCAGAAGTAAAATTTTTGTCTATGTTTATCACATCCAACACATGCACATGACGACCTCACAGTCCACAGAGACGGCGCAGAAACAACAATCCACCTGTGAACATGTGAAGCAAAAGTTTGACTTTTGGGAAATAAGCTTATTTACGGCCATTGTAGAATAATAATTATGAGCCGGGGAGAAATTCAAAGAAAAAACTTTTTTAGATTAAAGTCGGACATTTACGGGACAAAAACTCATATTTTTTGAGATTGAAGTAGTAAATTAATGACAAAAAATTCACAAATTTGCAAGATGTGAGGGTTTCTGGGCAATATTTGTCATTGTTTTGAGTTGGTAATTGATTTCCATTAATAAATGTATAAATACGTTTGCATAAAGCAGTATATTTGTCCACTCCCATGTTGATAAGAGTATTAAAAATATTTTGAGCAAATAAAAAATGTGTGATTAATTTGCAATTAATCGTGATTAACTACAGACACTAAATATTTTAATAGACTGATGGCTGTATTACTCTCATTAAATATATATTGTGATAATTACTGGCACCGACCAGGCCCGCCATGAGGGAGGGTCAAAGGGTGCAGGTGTGTCCCAACCCAAGGCCCAGGGGCACCCATGCAAAGGTCTTTGGTTGACCCTTAAATGAGATCAAGTACAACAATTTACTTCCTGACTTATGTCACTGACAGTACTAGTTAAATCTATAATGTACTGAAAGATACATATACACATTTTCCTAATGTGTTCTTTTATGAACATAAGTACTAATACTATAGATGTTACAGGCAGTAAGACTGATCCAACCCTGATTTTTTTATAACCACGGTTATGTACTTCTCTATTTTCCAAGTTTTTTCTGGTAAATATACAACTTCATAATCTCAGAAATTTGTGATTCTTTTGTCATAAATATGCCAAATTAATCTCAGAGAATATACAATACAAGTTTGCTTCTCATGAATTTATGACTTTGAAATTGAAATTGAGAGTTTGTCTCTGAACATTATCCCCCTCCTTCGGCTCTGTCATTTTTTTTTTCCTATAATGGCCCTTATACACCATCATACTTATTCACAACTTAAGATGAGAAGATCAATACCTCTTCTCATCTAACTCTGCAAGAAAGCAAATAAGTGTATTTCCTAAAATTTCAAAATTGATGGTAATTTTGTGAGGAGAGAAATGAATGATGATATTCTGGTAAATTTACAAGAAAAAATAATAATAAAACTTTCCGGGATTAAAGTCATAAAATTACAAGAAAAAAAACTTGGTTTATCCTCTGAGATTAATGAGGCACATTTATGAGAAAAATTAGAAAGACTGTGTTGTCATAAATTAACGTACTTATTCACAATTCTCATATAACTCATGAAAGCAATTATGTGTATTCCCTAAAATTTAAAAATTGTTGCTGTCAGTAATTTTGTGAGGAGAGAAATTATGAATATCAAGAAGTTCAAGAACGACGCTTTCCAGTTTGAACTAAAAGCAAACCTCTTCCTGTACTCACCATAGACATCCAGCCACACCGACTGCGAGCTGACCCCTCGCTCGTTCTCAGCTTCACACTGGTACCTCCCAACGTCCTGAGGTCCGACCGCCGCAATGTGCAACGTGGCGCTGCGCACGTGAGTGAAGTTCTCCGTCAGGATACGCGAAGCACCGTCAACCTTTGCTGGTTGCTGTGGATACCAGACGGCACCCTGTCAACGCCCAGAGATCTCTAGAGATTAACCCCGTCTGCATGTCTATCCTCGCCAAGCACACAGATACTGACACAGACACACAACTGCCTGCATGCGAGTACACACACACACACACACACTCATGCATACGCACAGTAGTCTACATGCTACACACACGCAGTCAAGATCCTTAGACAACGTGAACTTTGACCTCTTTCACTCTCGTTCATGAGAAGCAACAACCACTGATACCAGGTGCACAGGAACAAAACCTCTCACTGAAAAGAAAACATTTTGAAATAGCTGAGTATAAATTTACAATAATAAACGAGAAAAATACACAAAACCACTTTTCTCATGATTGTCACTTTGTTTTCTTGTGTGGGACACTTAAAGGTGCAATGTGTAAGATGTAAAACAGAATGTGAAGCGGTTACAGCCTTTATATCAATGATGTCTACGTATTGTGGTGCAGAGATATCTACGGAAATGAGCATGCTAACCAGCTAGTTTCAAAACGTTCTGTATTGTTATACCACTTGTACCTCGAGAGTAATACCTGTTGTAGTATACCTGTTGTACCTGTGACTATAGCGTCCAATCTGCCCTCAGTCCAGGATAAAGAAGTTGAGCTGCCCTGAGAGTTTGTCAATAACACATCCGTGGTCGGTGTGCATTTAATAGTTTGTTTATATGATTAAATTGGATTAAATTAAATCCTCACCTTGCCACTTGTTAGTCCTGCGAGTCAAGTGAGTCACTAGTCAGTGAAGTTAACTGTTTCCTAACTCTAAGTGGTTGTGTTGCCGAAACCTTGCTTCCACTGAAACAGGAAGTTTATTTTGAAATGCATGTAACAAGTGTATATTGACACGCCGTCCCTGACACGGCCAAAAGGGTTGACCCGTGTGACGGCCTCACCGGGCGCTGACCTGGTGAAGATGAGATGAGAGGACGAAGACGTAGAGGGCCCCGAGGGCTTGTCAGGCACGACGACGGTACAGGGTCAGTTTTATAGTTTCTTTATTGGATTAAATTCAGAGAGTTGCACCCCCATCCTCAACGCTGCCGGGAGGTTAATACCCGTGAGTACAGCGTACGGCGGGTCCAGAGGACAGACAGAGCTTCCCACAGCAGTTAGCTTGATATCAGCCAGCTACACATCAACATTATAAGATAACCGTGTTTTTTATTTTTTGGTTAAATTTTGCGTATTTTGCCCTGCTGTTAGTTCATCACATTCTCACAGCAGTTTGTTAAATAGTCACAAAATTTAATTCATTTGATTTGTGTACATAGACACAAATGTTTTCCTGATGCTCAGCATGACTTTCAGCAACGTGTCTTTTGTGCGTTTTCCTACAAATGTCCAGTAGCATGTGGTGCACGTCTCAATTTCCACCCAAGTCTTTTCAATATAAAACTACTTAATTAGAGTTAGGAATCCGGCTTGGGGCCCCACTGTGTGGAGTTTGCTAGTGTCCCTTATGGGATAAGCGGTTGCAGATGGATGGGTAGACTTGGGCAACAGGACTACTTACTTTGGTTTAGGAAAAGATCACGATTTGGGTTTAAATAACAGCAGAAGTGTTGTTAGTTAAGTATGAAAGTTATGTGACAAACAAGTCAATGCTGACTTCTGGTTTCATGCAGGACATGAACACCAGTCTCCTGGTACTGAGTTTTTAGACCCACTCACCCACCCCGACCTCCGATGCTCTCTATACTTCCTGGTTCACAATTACATGGATTACATACAAACTGATTTTATGCTGACCCTCACGAAAAATATGTGAAACGTACATGAATCAATACATGACATGTCGTGACTATTTCACAAACTGCTGTGGTGAAATTCTGCCCCCTATTTCTTCGGATCAGTACAACAGGTCGCACCTTTAAAGACCCTCAGTTGTGACGGCTTATTTGGGACTTTAGTTATCATTAGGTGTCATAAGTGATTTATAGAGATATTTTTACAATGGATTATGAGAATAATATGAGAGTAACACTGGTGGTCAGCTGGTATTTAGTGGTTGACTCTCCCCTCACACTTAGACCAAATGTCAGTTCAAACTGACCTATTTAACTAATACAAGACAATCAACACTCAGTGTGCAGCAGTTGAATCTTCCACCAACAGCACAGCACACAGAGAAGGAAAGGCAGAAAAGTGTCTCACCGAGCCGGGCGGGGCGACCCACTTTAGTGTGATATCTCCGTTGACGTTGGTGGTGTTGCAGGTGAGAGACAGACTCTCGTCCTGGGTGAGAATCACTCGTTTGGTCGCCTGCATCTCGATCACGGGAGGAGCAACCGGGACTGAGAGGGAATCAAATGTAACTGTATTTTCAACCTGTGCTTGTGAAGCGACAGCGCACATACATACACATTTACGCCACTTTACCTGGTTTTACTGTCAGGTAGTAGTCATGTGATCGGACGGCCTCTCCGCTGAGTCTTCCCGTGCACACATAGCAACCTTCGTAGGCCTTCTGCGTGTTGTGGATGACGATGCCTTGCTCCAGGCTCGCAGAGTACCAGAGCCCAGAGGCCAGCGCTGTACCGGAACATGTTTCCAGGCGCAGGTTGTCCAGACTTGGATTGGTTGCCAGGCAGGAGATGGAAGCATTGTCTCCCACACGAGTGAGAATGCCGAACACCATTGATTTTCTGAAGGGATTGTCAGGATCTGCCAAAAAATGGAGGCGTCAGAGCTGCGAATGGGGCTGCACACTGAGCTGCTGAAGCTTCAGTTTGTGATGATGTGCCAGGATACTACAATGCTGCACTAATATACACTGTTGTCCCACCACTGTGTTGTTACTTTGACTTCTTGCCATATGATTACTAGGAATCACTTGCTCTACCGTGTGTTTTGCTGGCTGTTGCGCTCCTGATGACAAGTATATTTGGCACACTTTCTTTTGCACTGTCACTCTTTTATTACACTTAAAAGGTACAAACCATAGCATGAAATCAAACCTCACTTTTGACCCTATTTATGGTCTGTATTTTTAGTCCGCCATTCCTGTACAAATTGCCTTCATATGCAGAAGGGATTCACAGAAAATGACGCATGCATGTAATCCAGCATCATTTTATCTCGCTAGCCAGGTTTCCATCCAACTTTAGTACAAATTTTAACTGAATTACCACAAAAATCTATAAACCAAAAGCCTGTTATCATTCAAAGGGCTTCAGATACCAACTCTTTGTCACGGCCCTTGGCGTGTGATTAAGGCACCCTTTAGCATCTGAATCAGACGCACCAAGCTTTCAACCAACTACAGTGTAAGTCCATCCTTGTCACTATTAAACGTTCAGGGAAAGCGGTTGGTGACGTGGTTTAAAAAGCAAAAAACTCAGCTGTTCGTTTTTGTCCCGTATTAACAACGTTCAATTTACACTTTACAAACATATTCATCTTAAGCCAGACCATGTTGTTTTTTCTGAAACCTAACTAAGTGGGTTTGTTGCATAAACCTAAGAAAGTGATTTTGTTTGAATTCATAACATAAAGCACGTTTACGGTGACCATTAAGTGACACCAAGGGGTCTGACGAAGCGTCAGTATGTGACGAGCTGGGAACATGTTGGCAATTTCATCCCATAACATTCTGCAAATATTAGGAGTTGATTTGTTGAGATAATCAGCCGGCTAATTCTTCTCGTCGGATATGACGCAATTAAAAGTGAGCCAGTCAACACTAACGGTGGAAAACAGTGTTGTCTGTCTCTACATCTGAAGCTTTAATCTATCCAGTCAACAAATCCTCACACAACGGCTTGTATGATTTGTTAACAAAAGTTATTCTTCATTTTATTGTGTATTTTCTTATAAATGTACAGCAACATGCGACACACGGGTCAATTTACGATCATTATAGGCGTACATTCTTGCATTCGCACAGGAATATCCAATAAGACGGCAACAGCAGAAACAGCTGATCAGTCATGTGACTGAAAAGTCACGAAAGGCATTTCCATAGCAACGCATCAACTAGTTTTCGACAAAGGCAAAAATACACCTCAAGCGAGTATAAAAATATTTTTACGCAATTGAGAATTTTATCAATTTTTGCCATTTCCACACAGCTTTTCTAATGCGATACTTCAAAATGTGCATATAAATATGCAACGTATCCTCATACATACTAAAGTCCAGCAACACCTGATGCACAAAACGATTTTCGCTTCAGTCTTTTCAAAACAAACTCTCAGAAGTGAATTTAGGGAAGAAATAGCTACGAAAAATGTGTTTTTGGCTGCTGTTGTTGTAACCATAGCCTGTTCCATTCCAGCGCTTTGCATTGTGGGATACAGTAGGCGAGGCATTCACAGGAAACAACTTAATTAGGTTTAGGAAAAGATTGCGATTGGAAGTGACGTAACTTTAGTACAGAAGATATGCTACAAATAAAACGCTGACTTCTGGTGTCACACACTCAGCACAGGTGATGCAACTTTCCCACCTACCGTTTCACAGATTTCCACTGATACACAGCGCCAACAAAGACTGTGAAAAGTTAGCGAGTAAACATAAATGTAAACTAGAGCGTCACAGTCACGTGATTCATGGTAATCAATGTTGGCTCCTACTGTCTTCACGTCAAAGTGACGTTGAGTGAGACACTGAACCCCTGACAGTCCTGATGGGCAGGCCAGCGCCACCATCGGTGTGTGAATGAGTTGCATAGCAGGCAAATTATAAATCGCTTTGTCCCGTAAGGTAGAAAGGCAGGTAGAAAGTCTATTTATCATTTAAAATACTTCAAAATTGGCTTTGCAACTGATTTACGAGGAGAGAAATACATTCAAGGATACCCACAGTGCATGTAAGACCATTAAGATGGGAAAAGAAAAGATATGCTTTTATTTTTATTTGAGAAATTCCACAGGGCCCTTTTATGTCACATGCTTAAACTATCATGATTTATTCAATAAGTCACTGATTTGCATTGCAGCAATTATCATTGCTGCAATGCAAACTGACCACTTCCTACTGCGTCACATTAAGAGCATTCAACTGTGAAGCACTCACAAGAAATGTAATATATCGGAGCGCTGACCACTATCACTCATCTAAATGCTAAAGACAACAGCAGTGTTAAACATACACCAGCTGCTTTTCAGCTCCAACCACATTCAACTTAACAGGCAGAAAGATAAATCTACCCCACAGAGAGTTGTAAAAGCTTGAATTGTCCAATCATATTAATCAAATTCTGATATCTCGTCATACATCTGAGTCTCATCTAAAGAGTAGTTACTGCTTGCTGTGAGGATTGTGGAGTGAATGATCAGCACATGATATAAGCCTGCAGCGATGGCAGCAGGCCAAAGAGATGTGGAAACATCGAGGTGCACTTGCACTTGATAAATAGTTACCGTACCTGTCCGGGGCAAAGCTACGAACACCTTTCTCTGCGAGCGAGCTCACCCACACACACTGATCCCTGTCACTGCAGCGGGCACTCTGCAGTTTGATTTCACTTCTCTTTCACCACATGATCTCAAACATGTGTAAAACACTCAGGTGCTGGCAGATACATCCATCTACCTTTCACGTAGACGTAGATGGAGGTTTGCTCCCCGCTGCTCTCCTCCAGGCAGATGTAGCGGCCCATGTGGACAGGCTGAGCCCTGAGGATTCGCAGCGTGGACATCCCGGCAACCTTTTTCTCTCCCCGTACCTTCGGCCGGTCCTCCCGCTGCCACTGCATCTCCTTCTCGCCCTGGCAACGCAGCTCGAAGGGCGCGTTGAGCGTGATGACAAGGTGAGGTCCGACAGGGGTGATGGTGGGCCTGGTGTTGCCTATCAAGGGACAGAGAGAGAGGGAAGTCAACTGCATGGAAAAATCATGGGGAGCCAATTTTCCTTATTTGTATGTCACAAAGTAGTCCCACTTTTACCAAATGTCATGCATAATCATGGCCACATTACTGATATGTAAATGGAAGTGCTTTTAGTCATGCCAACCTGGAGAGCTAAAAAATAGGTAGGGCTTTAAAACCAAAGTGGGTCTGGGGTTCCTCCCTGAAAAAAAATTGAATTTCCCATTTTCTGGTGACTATTAAAGAATGAAAATCCCAAAATAATAGGTATTCTGTGTGCTTTTAACCCCTGTTTTTAAGGGTTAACAGTTTGCACTGTGCCACTGTGTGACAAGTTGTTCTAGTCACAAATCAGAAATAAACATGAAAGAATTAATTAAAATGAGTTGGGAGAGTGTGTAAGGGCTTAGAACGTGATGACAATCCTGATACTCTATTAGGCCTCATAAGCTGTTGCAGCAATTTTTGGGTTGATACCACTTGTTACACAGATTTGGTGCAAAATGCAACCACTTTTACTTATCCAGAATTTATAAAAATGATCAATAATCCCAATAATACCATATTAAGACACCAAGACTTTGAGGAACACCATAGAAAAACGCCAGGCTGTGATTTAGTTTAAAAAACTTTTGACATTTGGAGATTTCTGGCAAGAATTGCTTCTTCAGCGACTAGATGGTGAGCACTTCTGTTGTGTAAACTGCTCAGAAACCCCCTTACTGTCAGTCTGGCTAGTAAAGCCATCCATCCTCTGAACGCTCCAGGTCTCTAGTTTGTGGCTGTAAAGTTTCATGAGGCTGTGATTATCCTAGAGGTCACCACAGGTCATTTTAAACGGTGAGGTCACGTTTAATGACTGCACTACAATGAAATGGCTCCTATGGGGACTAACATCATCACACATGAATATAGTTGGACATGTTGGATCCACAAGAGTCTCGGCTTTACAGTGAGACCCAATTTATGTAATTCAAGACAGTTTAGGGACCCAGTGTGCAGACATATTCAGATTCACCATTTTAGAATAAGAAAAAAATAAGTACATGAAAAAGACTGCATGTGATTATCATAAAGTGGGCATGTCTGTAAAGGGGAGACTGGTGGGGACCCAGAGAACCCATTTACATTCACATATCTGGAGGTCAGAGGTCAAGGGACCCCTTTGAAAATCACCATGCCAGTTTTTCCTTGCCAAAATTTAGCGTAAATTTGTAGCGTGATTTAACACTTGCTGAAAATAGCTTGAAAACCTCTGTCAGACAGAACGGTAGTTGGGCTGTCGGAGTGTTACGGGGCTCAATCCCTGACACAAAAGTGAACAACGACATTTCTACTGGCTCTCGTTTCCACGTTTTTGTTTTTTGGTTTGGTTTTAGTTTTTCTTGCTACACAGCTGACAACACATATATAGTATGCTGGATTAGAAAGTAATGTTAAAGCAGTGGTTCTCCAACTGTTAACTTGTGAACCCTCATTATGTGGTTATAGCCTCAAAAGCTGTGAGGAGTTCAAAGAGATGACATAAATGGCTGTTTTCACGAGTAAAAAGCAAAAAAATAGAACTTGAATAATCTTGTGACCCTTCAGATGTATTTTGGGACCCCTTGGGGGGGTCTGAACCGCTGTGTTAAAGGTCTGTCAGTATTCGTTATGAAAGCCGGAGTAACAACTATATGACTATTTTGATCATTTGAGAAACAGAAACAAATATGAAAAGCTATTCAAAGCTTTGTAGCGCAGCAGGGTGACATCTGTACACTACACTACACTACTGTACACATACACAACAAACAGTGATATCTGTATGACAATAACTAATACACATTTATGCTGAATATTGATAATGTGGAATCCTTATTTCATGGGCTATTTTGAGATTTATACTTTATTATTATGTATTTGCGTATAAAAAAGACAGAAAACAAAGCATTCAAATACCAATTTGGTGGTCGATTACTGTGTCAACGGTTGAAGCTCTGAAGCATCGGAGCAATCGGGGCAAAACCAGAGTTTATGTTCCCTGAGGAACTGTCACCATGGTGGGGTAATTTTTCCACTGAAGCCACCTGCAGAGCTGAGGCTGCAGCAGGACTGTGAAACACATGGCTGGACTATGGACTCCAGGACCAGTGGGGCTGGTTCTCTCAGGCCTTGGACTAACTACAGTTTGAGCTCCTCTGGGTTTAAAGCATGACCACTATGCTCCTCAGTGCATAGATCAAGTGTGACATCTGGGCCCCTCACTGCATATTCAATGCATGCTTGAAACAAGAGACCAGTGCTGTACCACTGAGCCACTGGCTGGAACGCTACAATGTGGTGCTTTGTACTGTCGGACTGGGCTATAGGAATGGTAATAAATAAGAGTTTAACTGATAACCGACATTAAGCATTTTAACAGATTAACGCTATTGCTTAACATGATTAAATGAAATAATGAAAAAGCTGATGAATCTCAGAGGAGCATCTCGTCACTTTAAGGAGAAAAGCTGGTCCACCTTAACTACAACACCTCAGCTGGACTTCCACAAACAAACAAGCCAACAAACCCACACTCACCACCGCCACACACACACTGTCTGTCGGAAATTCACTGAAGTTACGCTACAGCGAGCACGAAGCCACCGGCACCGGTTACACAAACAAACACACTGTTTGTCAGACAATCGCTATCATTAATCCAGAACTAACCTTCTGGTTCATTTCAGGTTCTGTCCTTTAAAACTGATTAAGTATTACTATTATAAAATATATATTGTGGTCATTTTTGACATTAATCAATATAAAAAAGACATATCATGATAACATTTTTGCCTCACAACTCGTATAGTGACCATTAATCAGAAAAATCAAACTTAGGTCAAAGGGCCACTGGTGCACCATGGGTATTTAGTTAGGCAATCAGGCAAAAGAGTCCAATGTCTATGCAAAACGTATGTTGATCTACCCAAAAGCAAGCAAACGTAGCACAAAGACAAGATAGTTGTCGCTGCCTCTCTGAGCCCACCCAGGTGCATGCTGGTCCTACCTGCCTACCTACCTGTATATGCCCACAGTTTTACCCAGTTCATAAACAAAAGAAATCTAAATCTAAATATAGTAAATAAGAAAATAATCTTAGCAAATTAGCAAATTAGTTAATTTACAACACAAATTTTCTTTAACGCAACTTGTGATTTTCAGGTTGTTGGGCTCAGTTTTATGTCGTACTAGCTTGTCGCAAAGGAGGTTAGGTAGCGCGCCAAACTTTGGCGAGGAAAAACTGTCATATCCATGTTAAAAGGGGTCCCTTGACCTCTGACCTCCAGATGTGTGGATGTAAATGGGTTCTCTGGGTCCCCACCAGTCTCCCCTTTACAGACATGCCCACTTTATGATAGTCCCAGTCAGTCTGGATCAAGTCATAGTCAAGTCAGCACTCTGACACACTGACAGCTGTTGTTGCCTGTTGGGCTGCAGTTTGTCATGTTCTGATTGGAGCAGATTGTTGATGGTAAAGTCAGAACCTGGGAGGGTTTCTGGACAATATCTGTCACTGATTAGTGTTGTTAATTGATTTCCAATAACAAATATATGCACAAAGCAGCATAAAGCAGCATATCTCTCCACTCCCATGTTGATAAAAGTATTAAATATTGACAAATCTCCCTTTAAGGTACATTTTGAACAGATGAAAAATGTGTGCAATTAAATACAGACAATCATATGATTAATCATGATAGATATTTTAATAGATTGACAGCTCTATTATTATCATTAACTATATATTGTGATAATTATTGACACTGACCGGGGGGTCACCCAAGCAAGGTCTATGGTTGACCCTTAAATGTGATCAAGTACAACAATTAACTGACTGACTTACATATATATCACTGATAGTACAAATTAAACATATAATGTATTAAATGGAAATTAACTGGCATCATTAAAACACCTTTCGACTTGTCATCTCACACTGACCTCTATCAGAGACGCAGCTCTCAGTAGGAACAGTGTGAGAAATACTCAAACGCACAAACAAAAACTTCAGTATTACAACAACAATACAGTAATACCAGAACCACAACAAATATCTTTGTTCGACTACAATCATCAAATCAGAAAACAAAATAAGATCTTCTCAGCCAGACACCTTTAAACAAACTTTTCTCAGCATTACATTGATCTAGACCAACCTATATTTTCATCCTCTAAACTTCTGACTAATACAAGTAGAAGATGGTAGTAGTAAAAGTATGCTGACAAAAGCAGGGCTGTTTTCACAGATAAATTAACAAAACTAAGCTTTACCAAAAATATTTACCTTAACCTTATCCCCCAAAAACTGAAGTTACTGCAGTAAGCATATGAGGAACGTTCTGTCTGTACATTATAAAGGAAAGTAGAGAGACGGTATTTGATTCTGGGGTGTAATGTGAACTTGGCTCAACTCTTGTGACACTGAATCAGTGTGTCTAAGAAAAAAGTACCTTACGGGGCTCTTTAAGGCAGATGTAGTTGGCTACAGTACATTCAACTGTCTGTGTGTATCCAAACTAGCACTGACAAATAAACTGCACACACACTGTCTGCTACAGCTACGTTCACAGCTATAACACCACCAACAAACACACACTCACCACCACACACACACTGTCTGTCGGAAACTCGCTGAAGTTACGCCACGCTGACATTAGTGTATGTGTGGTGGCAGGAAGCCTCCAGCAGAGCTTTAACTGCTATCAAAGCACAAACACACACACGGTATGTTGTACAAAGTCACGAAGGGCGACAGAGGATCGTTACACTGGGCAAACACACTGCTGACAATCTGCTAAACTGAATGATGCGATGGTGGTGGCGGACTTTTACTGGGAAAGTGGCTGCATGTCCGCAACACTACATGCTAACGCTCCTAGACAATAAATGGCATATCCTGTTCAGATTGTAAAGCCCCCTCGAGGCAAAATTGTGATTTTGGGCCATACAAAATAAATAAATTGAAAAATTTGCTCATATACTGCAGCTGGCACACCACTACATGAGACCCACTAATCTTTTACGGTTAATAATCGGTTAACGAGGGTCAGTTATCAGATTCTCGTTTTGATTCTCAGTGGGTAGAGAGGGTCATCCTTTAACCACCAGGTTGCCGGTTCAATCTCCCAGTCTGCATGTCATAGTGTCCTTGATTGAGACACTGAACCCCCTGAGCTCCCTGGGTGCTACAGCAGCCCCTAAAATGTGACAAATAAAGGCTTCTTCTTCTTAAAATTTGTTTTTCAAAATTAGCATCGTCATTTGGACAAGAGCTGGTTGAAGCTGCTGCTCAAGCTCTCAGCAAACAGCTGTAGGCCCTGCAAAAAGCCCTCTTGTCAAAAACTTGAGTATCCACAAAAAATGGCCAGAAAAAGTAAAGAGTCCAACCGGGTCCAGGAGAAAGAAACAGTTCTGAAGGCTCTCAAATCAGAACCAGACCCTTCGAAAAGGCGGAGAGGAAGATCGAGGAGAAGGAGGAGCTGCAAAGAGAGCAAACTGCCAGCAGCAGATCCTGAGAAGAACCACACTAGACTCTGAAACCTCAAACAATGCATTGGCCACAGAAAATGCTGCCCTGAGGGAGCAGATGATCAGCCAGGAGTCCAACTGGCATCAGGAGAAATGAAAAATTATGAAGGCTCTACAGTCAAACAGAGGCCTTCGACAACAAGCACTGACTGACATCAAAACCAAGCAGAAGGAGAAAAATGAAACATCTGGTTGAAGAGCACAATGACGGCCTCTCAGTCAAACACCACAGGAGTGTCAAGTATCACCAGGCCTCTGCTTTCTGACTCGAGGAGAGCCAGAAGATCAGAAATGCCAGGGGAAGGAGATCAAAATCAGATTCGTCTTGGACAAAATGGAATTGATGGACTTGATCACAGAACAAGAAAATCGTTGGCTTGTAAGACAGGAGGACGTAGCCGCCGCCAAGCCCACAACCGTGCAAGAGGTCTTCAAAGAAAAAGAAAGCAAGATCATCCAGAGTGAGGCAGAGTGGAAGCTTAAACTGTGGAAGATGAGATAAAATATGAGCTGGCTGCAGAGGAGGAGAGCCTGAAGAGAGCTGCAAAGACAGAGCAGACAGATGGAGGAGGATTGGCGCAACATATTGAGCCAATCGGAGGAAGAGATCAAGCGCCTTATAAAGCAAAGCATTGACCTCCAGGTGCTTGCCCTGAAAACAGACAAGGACAAGAAGAAGGAAGAGAAGGAGGCAGAAAAGAGGCTGAAGAAGGAGAGGAAGCAGGAGGAGAGACAGAAGAAAGAGGAGAACGGAGAAAGGAGGAGAAAGAGGAAAAAAGAGAGGGGAGTAACACCCCTTATCTCGTCCTCATCCTTCCCCTACCAAACACCCTCCCACCTTCTACACAAAGTAGAGAAAGCAATTTTTAACCAGTTTAACCAATAACCGACCCTCGTTAACCAATTTTTAACCGTTAACCAACAAGATTTGTGCCTTGTATGCAGCGATGTGTCAGAATCAACAGTTCACCGTCAGGAGAGTTACTGTAGCAGCCGCGGTGCTGCGTTCACCGTCTCCAGTTCACCGTCAAGAGAGTTACTGTAGCAGCCGCGGTGCTGCGTTCACCGTCTCCAGTTCACCGTCAGGAGAGTTACTGTAGCAGCCGCGGTGCTGCGTTCACTGTCTCCAGTTCACCGTCAAGAGAGTTACTGTAGCAGCCGCGGTGCTGCGTTCACTGTCTCCAGTTCACCGTCAGAAGAGTTACTGTAGCAGCCGCGGTGCTGCGTTCACTATCTCCAGTTCACCGTCAGGAGAGTTACGGTAGCAGCCGCGGTGCTGCGTTCACTGTCTCCAGTTCACCATCAGGAGAGTCACTGTAGCAGCCGCGGCGCTGCGTTCATGCCTCCAGTTCATTCATGAATAATGTAATATTAAGTCAATACATAGGCTAGATAATGTCCTTCAAATAACCTTTTTTATTTCCACTGAATAATGGTGCCTTCAAATGGGGTCGTGTGAACACCACATGTGTTGCGTTGAAGTGGTTACGTCATGAAGAACAGCACTGCTAATCAACTGCAATATTATCATTACTGTTGGAGTCTAGAAGCCACAGAGGCTAACAATTTAGCAAGCTAGCTAGTGGGTAACATAATGAAAGAAATGCAAAGACATAATGACAGAAGAGAAAGATGAGGTTGGTGGGAATATCAACATTTTCCACAATGTCAACAAACACGTCACATTGTGGACTCTGAGCTGTCAGAAACTTTCCACCAACGAGGTCGTGAATACCACATGAGGGGGCCGTTCAGATGGACCCAACTCATTAACACGGTTAACACCACCCCATTTGAAGGCACCATATAAGAGCACTTACACATTAACCATCACTGTGGCATGTCGCAATAAACCTCACAGTGAAACTGTCCATAGATAAATAATATACATGCCTAATGACTCTTAATTACAAGAGTTCTGATCAGTCAGGAATAGATGTGATTTTAAGTAGTTTTAAGTAGTAAGTAATATCTATTTACACTATGTGAGCAAAAACACACAAGAAGCCTGATTGTCCGTTACAATAATTCACTACATGTTTACAGTCGGGGAGGCAAAATATGTAATAATTAAGATCAGTGTTTATGATGCATTACAATTTGCCCTCTGCTGCTGACGCTCCCTCCATCCTCCCATCCCTCCTTTGAAGCAATAAATAAATAAATCTCAAATATAAAATTAATTTTTCTCCCATTCCCACACTCTTCACTTCAACAAACGGTATAAACCCGCCAGGAAACGTGTAAACGTGTGTGGTGTTTAGACAGAAACAGTTAAACTGGGAGAATCACAGGGCAGCAAACAGTAAAGTATCATTGTATAGAAATGGGTCTGCTCAGACTGTTGGTGTTCCGCCTGTGCGTAAATATTTGGCCAACAACTGTGGAATTTAACGGACGTTTGGCTACCGACAGCAGGGCTGGGAGTAGATAAAACACAGGATATACAAGTTATTCATTTGAGATATTATTTCAATAATTTTGTTTCAGCGTGAAAAAATACGGCAAATTAGGTCTGCGTAAAACGGGTTCCAGGCAAACTTCATTGCGTGCCGTATTGTATCACATGACAGAGGCGAGCCTGTGCACACTGCGTGAGGATGTGGCAGTCACTCAAATTCCCTGATGATACCGACATGGCGTGAGCATCAACGAGCCTCCCACGAGCTCGTCAAGCTGTCGATCAGATGGGAACACACAGGCAGAAAATAGAGCCAGTCCACCTGATGCTGCATTGAGCTGCAGGAGGTCCGCAGACGCACCGAGACGCGCGCAAAGGAGCGCAAAGTTAAACGGCAACACTTTGTGGTTCATCGCTTGTTTCGGTAATGGATGGTTTTTGCGTGCGCCGACGGGCTACAGCTTTCCATAAATTTGCGAGGCAAGTCTTGCGAAACAACCGTTAAAATTAATAAAACCCTCAAATCAAACCAGACCGAGACTACTCTGTGTATAAAACAACCGCATCGACACAATTACGGACACCCAGAAGAGGACGCCAGGAAACAATAGAAGCAATGTGTTTCCAAAAGCGCAACGAACCAACAATGTTCTCAAGTGCTTTATTAAAGTCATGCCATAATATTTATCCAAGAAAAGTGAGAAATTACATAACCAGTTCTGGAGCTGCTGGTTTGCATACTTCCAAGGAACCAAGAGCTACTACTCTATTTCCATAATGACGGTTATGTGCGGGTAGGAAACCGTACGAACGAGCAGAAATGATCAAACAGTCCCAGTGTGCATGAAACATCATCCGACTTTACCTCCACTGTTTGATTACTTTTTTGTTAATGGTACTAAATATAACATGAATTATTAAAGTAGCGCGCAGATCATCAGCCAAAGAGTCCGCTTTCCTCATCAGGTTTCATTGACTTCGGCTCCTTTTTATCAGCAGCCTTCAGATCTCATTGCACTAGAACAAAGACAATTGTGCACAAATGTATCTGAAAAGGCGACGCGGAGCAATTCAATTCACCATAATGTGGATTATCTTTACCTTGCTGTGCTAAAGGGAGCTGCGGACTCAGAGATAGTCGACCCTGTGTTGTCCAAAGAGCAACAAGTTGCGTGCGTAAAGTGGCGCATCAAACGCTCCGTCTTACCTGGATGGAAGGTTAACTGTAAAAACACAGCCAGCAGTATCCAGTGGTATTCCATAGTTATTATTCCATGGGTCTAGCTGTGAAGGTGAGCCAGTGCCTCTCTGGTTAAGGTGTCTCTACTCTACTCGCCGAGTGCGTCGGAGTTGTGGGAAGTTGACTGTGATAGAGGCGCACTTACAAGTGTTTAAAGGCACAGATGCTCAGTTCAGTTCGAGCTCGCAACAGCAGCAGCCGTCGCCTGTCTGCAAACATGCTGTTCTCCGGGAGTGCGCCAGAGGGGACGACACAGTCCACCAGGTATCTCTAACGGACTGCGGCGTCAACAACATGTTTATAGGAGCCAGCTGTGGTGGAGCCTATTACTCACGCTACACATAGAGAGGGAGGTGTTTGGACCTGCTGTCTGAAAGAGAGAGACGCGAGAGAAGACAAAGTCCAACTCCTTTTGTCTTTTTCATGTTATGATAAACCATACAAGTCTTTCCACGCGTCTTGTCAAAAACACGCACCAAGGAGACGATACAATAACGTTCCTCCAGCATTTTATTTTATTCATTTATGTTTTTCCACACGTGAAGCCCTAAAAATATGTCCTAATTTAACACAAGAAGATCATAAAAGGACCCTTTGTCTTTTCCCGCCTCATGATACCACACATGATATTTTTGGGAACACTCAGCGCTGGACTGTTTTTCCGTCGGCTAATAAACACGCATGCCATGGAGACCACGCTCTACATAAAGTTGACTGTAATTAGCAACCCATTTTTTTCATTGAAAGCAGCCATCAAAACAAGTTTTCCCCTAAAGTCAACTCCTTTGATGCCCATAATAGACTAGACCTAATCCTCTGTTGGCACCCAGTGTGACTTTTTAGGGGAAACCATTACTGAAAGTCAGGGGGAACAGAAACTGCCTAACCCTCTTTCTGTTTATTTCCAGGGAACCTCTCCCACAGATTCCTCGAGGTAGGCCGACATTGAGGATGTGTTATGTGTTTTAAAGGTAAAGCTGTAAAGATGAGGTGGCTGTGGCTCACAGGGTAGAGCAGGTTGTCCACCAACCGTAGTCAGTGGTTCAATCCAGTCACATGTTGATGCGTCCTTGACAAAGACACTTAACCCCAAATTGCTCCCTGAGGCTGAGCCATCAGTGTGTGAATGAGTATTTAGATCAGATCCTGATGGGCAAAGTTGTTTCCTCGCATGGCAGCCTCTGATATCAACGTATGAATGTGTGTGTGAATGGGTGAATGCTGAGGGAAGACTAGAAAAGCACCATATAAATGTAAGTCCATTTACCATTCACATCCCAACAGCAATTAATAAATAATAATTATGTGGTGGAAAAGTATTCATTTTGCTGAGTTAACTTTACTGTTCCAAGACATGACATCAGCTTTATTGTTTTCAATATTAGACGCATAGTGTGAATTTCAAGTTTTAAACACAATATTACTGACTGAGTGACTGAGAGCTCCCTCCAAAATCAATGAAAACATTACAGTGACATTTATGTGTGAAACTGGTGTATTGCCCTTTTATGAGCCACATTGCCTTTATGTTTGGTATGATTTAATGCATGTATAAATGCCACAATAATGCAGAATGCGTTTAGTGTGCAATAAGTAGGACTTTTTTGATTTCCACGTTTTGTTGCGCCGTGTATCCTGTTAACTGCAATGTAAACACATTCATGTATAAATGCTACAGTAAGAGTTAGTGTTGTAGAATAAAAAGAGAGAAAGACCACTTATGGTGGGCAGGTGGGCTGGGGAATGGGTCCAACAAACACAAGCCTTTACAAACACAGAACTTTACAAATACCAGCCTTTACAAACACAGAACTTTACAAACACCAGACTTTACAAACACCAGACTTTACAAACACAGAACTTTACAAACACCAGAACTTAACAAACACCAGACTTTACAAACACCAGAACTTTGCAAACACCAACTTTAAAAACACAGAACTTTACAAACACCAACTTTACAAACACTAGACTTTACAAACACAGAACTTTACAAACACCAGACTTACAAATGCATAACTTTACAAACACCAGACTTTACAAACACAGAACTTTACAAACACAGAACTTTACTAACATCAACTTTACAAACACCAGACTTTACAAACACAGCTTTACAAACACCAACTTTACAAACACCAGCCTTTACAAACACAGACTTTACAAACAAACTTTACAAACACCAGACTTTAAAATGCATAACTTTACAAACACCAGACTTTACAAACACAGAACTTTACAAACACCAGCCTTTACAAACACAGAACTTTACAAACATCAACTTTACAAACACCAGGCTTTACAAACACAGAACTTTACAAACACCAACTTTACAAACACCAGGCTTTACAAACACCAACTTTATAAACACCAGACTTTACAAACACCAGACTTAAGAAATACAAAACTTTACAAACACCAGACTTTACAAACACCAGACTTAAGAAATACAAAACTTTACAAACGCCAGTCTTTACAAACATCAGATTTCACAAACACCAGACTGACACCAGGAAACCGGTGTTCAAGACTGTTGTTTTCATGTGACAAACATCACCAGCGTAACCTACAATTTACAATACAAACATCAATAAAACTATCACAAACGTCAATAAAAAAAACTTAAAAACTTAGTGTACTGACATATTTTAAGCCCAACCATGAAATTTTCCGTTACCCTAACTCAGTGTTTTTCTTGCTTAAACCTAACTACACGTGTACACGTGAAAAGCACCATACAAATGACACACAAAAAGGCTGAAATGAGTAATCCTGACATTGTTGTATTTATATGCCTTCCTGTGAGTCTGGGCTGGATTTAAAAGAAGCTCGGTAGGCTCTGTCCTCTCATCTAGATGTTCTTGCTTTTCCTTTTTTAATGATAACAGAGAGAAGCATTGAATAAAAGCAATGTAATAAATACTGTATCAATAACAACTTAATTGTATATACACATTACACATTACACACATTACACATTACATACATGGAATTTAACTGGTAAAACTCGTGTCAGAAAGATTCAAGCTGAATGTTGAAGTGTGATTTCTGTGGACTAGAAACCAAAAGTATTTCTATTTTATTTATGTTTTCACTGTATATCAAACAAGAATGTTCTGGATTGATGAAGCTTTTTTAAAATAGACAAGTCAGATAAATCTTAAAATAAGTCAAGATGAGATTTAAAATATATATTTATTTGTTATTTTTTGAAAACTCCATATTCATAAGAAAGGTTAGGAATCCTGCACTTTAATAATGAATATACAGTGGCGCTACTAATACAACAATATAGCACCATCCTACCTAATGCTGAAAACAACAAAACATTCAGGCTACTGAACAGGTGCGTCAACACACATCTGTCCCACATGTGTAGGTCAGTAGTGGCTTAATAAACACATAGTGGGACCGTGAGGCTGTTATCACCTATTTATTTTAGGGAGCAGTCAGCACAGGTGACGCTCACTAACTACAATGAAATCACAGAAGAAGAACTACAACCAACCGCAGAAGAAGAACTACAACCAACTGCAGAAGAACTACAACCAGATAATAAACACTGATTGCTTCTGTATAGTACAACTTAAGACGTGGTGCTTTATGTTACAATTCTGTAAAGGAAGCGAGAAAGTCTTTTATTAGCTGTTTGTGGGGAAATAACTTTACTTGTTAGCTGTTTAAACGCTAGCAAAACACGACACGTTGGCTAGTCGGTATGTAACCTAGCTTACTGGAAGGTGTTTTAACACGTTAACTATACGTTATCGATGTTGCACAAATGTGTAATGTTATAAACAAATGCATCAAGTCATCATCGCGTCCCATTGCACTGGTATATTCACTATTTAGGAGTTGCTGTTATGAGTAAAAAGTAAAAAGTAAAAAAAAAACCTAGCTAATAAACACCTATTCAGAAGCCTGATGACAGACAAATCAAGTTATTAAATTAATATAATATTAATATAATATAACACAACTCTGGCATTATGACATGTAAATGTAATTATTTTCTTTTTTGTTGTTTTTATTGTCTACATCTTCTTTATAAACATGAACAATAAAGAAGCTCAGCAGGCTTTACATATCCTGTTTATTCTCAACCAGTTGTAATTTGAAATACTAATTTCTGCCTCTATTTATTTATGTGTGTATTGGTACTTCAAGGCAGAGACCTATAGACATCCAATATTTACCATTTTTTAACAAATATGGCGGCCACATGCAAATGACTTTGGCTGTGGGTGTGGACTAAACAAACCTCAAACCCAAACACTTTGTGTGCATAATGTGATAATTAGTCTCCTGGTTCAACAAATGACAACAAACAATTCTGCAGTGGCATTTAAAGCCTGAGGCCACCAATGTTTTTACTACTAACCAAATAAACATCACGAAATTTGAAACAGGTACTCACTCACTTTTTTGTTGTTTTTTATTGTCTGTATATCCAGCCTGTTCTCATGAAAAGGTGTAAAAATGCCATGATAATGACAAGGTGGTTAGTGTGCAATAAATGCGCCTTTCTTGATTTCCACGTGTCTTTTGAATGCCATGTATCCTGTACTGACTGCAATGTAAACACATCTTATAGTAGGCAGGTGGGGCTGTAGATGTAGATGTAGACACGTTTGTCACATGATTTTTTTTTTTTACTTTTGTGAACTCATGACACACAAATGTCTCTGTAATGTCGTATTTCTACATCTTCCTCTGAGACCGGGTAGATATATTTGCCTGTACCTTCGTTTATAAGCATGCAAACACCACAGAAAGTTAAAAAAAAAAAAAAAAAAAAACAGTTCACTAGGCCACATATATCCTATTTATTCTCAACCAGTTGTGATTTCAGCTGCTGATTTCTGCCTCTATTTATTTATGCATATAATCTACATGATTTGATGTATTGGTGCATAAAGGCGGAGACCCGTAGACATCCAGTGTTTACCATTTTTTAACAAATATGGCAGCCACATGCAAATGAGACTGTGGGTGTGGACTAAACCAACCCCCAAACCCAAACACTCTGGGCGCATAATGTGATACTTGGTCTACTTGTTCAACAAATGACAACAAGGTATGGATAATACAATTTTAAGAATGCAATTGACAAACATTGTGTGTGATTCATGGTGCAATTCAAATGGCATAAAAAAAAAAATATTTGTCTCTCTCCGTTTACTACCATACATATTTTTTCCTGAAATAAGGTCTCAAAAGAGGTAAGACCGAGGCTCTCTGTAGTATCTTTCCAATACTAGTAGAGTGATTAATGAGTTAGAAAGGACAAAAATAATCCATTTTCTAACATCAAACTAATCAAAAGACTTAAGGTTTGAGGACCATTACAGTCTAATGTTACACTCATAAACTTTGCATTTGATCTGATATTTGCTAATGACATTTTACCGCGGGGCCACCCCCAATATGCCCATAAGCAGGGACATTTTCATGACATTTTCATTTTCAATTTATTTATTGAGATTATTATTTATGCAAATAGCATAATGATGTGGAAGAAGGCGTCCTGCAGAAACAAGTTCAAACTCAGTGTTAACTTTAATTTTGTGATAAAATTATGTGTTTTCGCCTTTTGTTCCTGGGTTACAGCATATATGTGCAGTACATGAGTGGGCTACTTGTGGTGATAAAGACAAATGTTTTTTTTTCTGTTTATTATAACATGCATTAGTCCATTATTCAAAAAAAGTGGACTTGAGTGTCCGGTTACAGCCCTGACTCCTGCTGGTTTTGTGTTGTGTATTGTTAATAAGGTTGTTCAAAAACTATTTGTACCTGGAAATATATGTAATTGCTGCCAGAACCTCAAATTTAAAAAAGACACATAGTGGATGCATGTAATTACATGTGTGACATTTGGCAAAGATTGTTAAAGAGACTCTCCTTGTATTCATAGCTAAACCGGTATATCTGTTCACTCATTACCTGCTCATGTAGTTTGTGTGATCATGAGAGCAACTTGAACAGCAGAATCGCTGCAGGCTGCCGGGTTTCCCCAGACGAGAGTTTGAAATAACAAGCTCCTGTTTTCATTCTGTGTATGAAACTGTTTTGGACCCATAGGCAGTACATCTGTGACAAACATGCTTGTTGTAAAAATGTCTCAGCACCATTAAAAGGTATGAACCATAAACTCAAGTCTGAATAGATTCTGTCATTTAATATCTTCCATAGTCATTTCTCATAAGCGCCACAGACCACTCCTAAAGGCTCTAATGGCTGAAACCAAATCTCTAATTTAACTTCCTCCAAGCATTAACTCCTGCAAAAGACCCCATCAACTATCACACATTGATTTTTCATTCACATAAATGTCTTTTAGGGTAACACAAAATTATTTTTGTCTGATCAACATGTGAAAACAACGTGACGACAGCTTTTTGTCAAATCCACCAATGAAAGCTTTTTGTGTATTCGAAAACATGGTTATTAAATGGAAAAATTGAAATTAATAATTCAGAAATTGCTTGGAAGAGGCTCAATACACAAACACAAAGCTATACTATGTGCACTTCTCTTTAGCCAGAGCTCCATCTCTGCTCACAAAGACATTATTGTAATGTGAGAATGTTTTGTCTATGCAAGTTCAGATAGGGAAAGCATCCATCTCCCCTTTAAGATGGCCTCTGTCCAAATCATTTCCTCAGATGTGTTCGGTGGAAGGCACAAGGGTACTGGGAGATGTATGTAGGAATATGACACCTGTCATTGTGCTAAATAATGTGTGTTCATGTCTGTACGTGCCCACTTACACGCACACATTTACAGGAGTCACTGTCAGTTTTGATGAATTTGCAAGACCAACATTTTAATGCAGGCATACAGTATGTAAATCTAAACTAGAGACCATCTTCTGATGGGATCCCACCAGCGATATCAGAGTAAACTAAAATTGCAAATGTTGAAAAATTGCAAATGAAAAGTACATGAAAATGTCCCTGCTTATGGGCATATTGGGGGTGGTCCTAATACAACTTATAAAGTGCTTTAAAACAACATCGTTGACCAAAGTGCTGTACACATTTAAAAATAGAAAAAAACAGGAAGCGAGTCGGCCTGTCTGATGTGGAGGGGCAACCGACTGCACAGCTTTAGGACGGCCACAGAGAAGGATCACCTCTCAGCTTCTCTTTGACCTCGGAGCAGCTAAAAGCAGCCGATCTGCCGACCTGAGGGTCCCAGAGGGAGCGTACGGTTCAAGGAGGTCGGACAGATACTGGGGAGCTCACATTTGAAAACAAATTTTAAAATCTATTCTAAAATGAATCGGGAGCCAGTGAAGTGCTGCTAAAATTGGGGTAAAGTGGTCAAATTTTTGGGGCCTTTTGGAACGTTTTGCACCAGCTGCAGCCGAGAGAGTGATGACAGGCTCATCCCAAAATAAAGTGCACTGCAGTGATATAAACCAGTAGTTATAAAAGTGTGGATTAAAACCTCAAAATGATGCTGAGACCAAAATGAGTAAAACATTACTAGCAAATATCAAATCAAATGCAAAGTATAGTTGAGTGTAACATTAGACCAGACCTGGGATTTTTATGGTCCGCGGGCCAGAACTGGCCCTCCTGATGGTTCTGCCCGACCTGGGAGGTCTCAGACAAACCACACACATTTACTTACAAAGCTTAAAAAACAGTAAGAAAAAAATTGCTTTTGTTTTGAAATGCTCATTTATTGTTAGTGTGAGGTTGGCGGTAAAGCTGTGAACTCAGTTTGCAACAAACGTGTCTGAATTCAAAGAAAACAACTAGAACCGTCACTTTGAGACAAAACATGCAGAAAAATCCAGAAAGCTGTCTGGAGATGAGAAGGAGAGGACAGCCGAGGGGCTGCTGGCTGAGATACTAAAGCAGAGAGGACTTTTACAAAGCTGCAGGAACCACAGGAGGAGATGGAAGAGTTAATGTTAAGTTAAATGTTAATGTAAGTGTCAATGTTAAGTTAAATGTTAAGTTTTGTTCATGGAAACATTCCTACCCTAAACAGTCAGTCCTGTACGGTTCACAGACTCCTGTAAATAATGTCATTTTATTAATAATCTGCTGTTTGGGGTGATTTTCAGTATAATAAATGCTGAACAATAAGAATAACAGTATGTTTCCTATGGCAATAAAATAGAGGTTATTTTTGAGAGTATTTGTTTGGCCCCCGGCAACAATTTGGGTTTCTCATGTGGCCCCCAGGAACAATAATCACCCACCCATGCATTAGACTGTAATGGTCCTCAAACCTAAATTCTATGAACTGAGATCATTTCTGTACATTCAAACCCGTTAATCACTATATTAGCATTGGAAAGACACCACGGAGTCTCGCCTCTTCTGATGGACCCCATGAGACCTTATTTAGGAAAAAATATGAACAATACTAAATCAAACCAAAATGGTGCCTGTAGGGAGAAGCGAGAGACAGGTATTCCCTCTTGGCCCTAACGAACACCTGCCAGCAGATCACTGGAAACCATGGCAAACAGACTGACAGGACAAAGCAGGGGTCGTCACGCTTAGAAACCTGGCCTGCAGTCGAGTAATCAAATAATTTCAGCTATGTAATTTCCTGACCACTTTTCTTGACCTCGTTGGAAAATGTCATGAGGTCAAGGAAAGGTGTGAAGGAGGCTTAGGACAACCGCGGTGCTCAGAGAATCGGACTGCCTTTACGACAGATTAAAAAAAGAGAAAAAAGCTCTCGTATTTAGTGGCGTCACTAATTATTTTCCAAAACGATGGGAACACCGTATGCCATTCATGCACTTGTAACCCAAATTTGGTAGCAGTTTAAGGAGGGTTTTTCCTGTCTTTATTCAAGAGTGTGATCTTTCAATTTGACTTTTTTTTTGTAGTACCTTCCATCGAAACCCTGTCCTTGCACTGTTTATACTTGGATTAGCTCTGCTTCTGCTAAAACAGCATGATAATGATCACGGCCTCACTGTGGGCGTGTAATACGCTTTACTACCCAGCTATTTCAGCTGTCCTGCTGACAGCTGAAATTAACGGCAAAGCATCACTGAAAGTATGGACTCGTACAGGAGTGTAGTCCTGAAAAACTGAATTGTGAAACTGGCAGAGCTAAAAGCTGAACTGTACGACTCAAACTAACTAAGAGCTGAAATACAGAAAAGCAGGACGCTAAACTATAAAACTGTCAGAGGTGGAAGCTGAAATTAATTAACTTGATAGACCAGAGTAATTTTTTGGTGGAATCAACTTTTAAAACCATAAGTCATTAGACAGATAGTAGTGGTAGTAGTTGTTGTAGTAGTACTAGTAATAGTAGTAGCAGCAGCAGCATCAGTAGTTGTAGACCAGGGTTGGGTAATTATTTTTGAATTTAACATTATCATTTAACTTGTGGGTGCGGGGGCAGTTTGTTTGGAAAAGTTCAATTTCGTCCAAGTTCTGTCCAATTATAAACTCAGAAAAAGTCTGAAAACAGCATAAAACTTAAACTGTGATCATTCAAAAATGGTAAAAGACATCAAAAATCTGAATGTAAGTGTAACACAGTCTTGTAACGGATTACAAGACACACAACATATGACCAGTTTATAAAACATGACGCATTGCTTTAGATTAAAGAAGAAGAAGAAGAAGAAGAAGAGAAGAAGATTGTCCTTTATTAGTCCCACGAGGGGAAATTCAATTTTTTCACTCTGTTGTTAACTTATACAGGGTACATGCAGACCCGAACACACACATGCACAAACATGCAACAATGGAGAGATGTCAGAGTGAGGGGGCTGCTCCTGACAAGCGCCCCGAGCAGTTGGGGGTTTGGTGCCTTGCTCAGGGGCACCTCGGCACTGCCCAAGAGGTAAACTGGCACCTCTCCAGCTACCAGTTCACACTCAGTTCTTGGTCCTTGTTGGGACTTGAACCGGTGACCCTCCGGTTCCCAAGCCAACTCCCTACAGACTGAGCTCCTGCTGCTGAATGTTTAAACTACTCAGCACTATAGTTCAAATTAGTCTCAACGCTTAAATGCAGCTTATATGTTACTGACGATTATTTTCATTTTCGATTAAACTGCCAATTAGTTTCTTAATTAATCGATTGTTTGGTCTGTAAAAGGTGAAAAATGTCAATCAGTGTCTCCCAAAGCCCAAGATGACGTCCTCAAATGTCTTGTTTTGTCCACAACTCAACGATATTCAGTTTACTATCGTAGAGGAGGAGAGAAGCAAGAAAATATTCACATTTAAGAAGCTGGTAATCAGAGTATTTAGACCTTTTTAATTGGTCAAACCCATAAATCAAAATAGTTGAGAATTCATTTAATAGTTGACAACTACGTAGCGCTCAGAAGACAGTGGAGATGGTGGTGGACTTCAGGAGGGAGCTATACAACAGCTCCCTCATCGCTTCCTGCAGCAGCTGAAGAAATGCAACCTGCCACAGACCCTGATGGTGCACGTCTACTCGTCACTCCTCCTCCATCACTGCCACCACCAGAGACAGGCCCGGCTACAGCGGGTCATGGTGATTGGCTATAACCTTCCCTCCTTCCTGGAGCTGTACACCTCCAGGACCTTGAGGAGGTCAGGGAAGATTGAGGCCGACCCCCCCAGGTCCATCAGGACCAAAACCTCACATCCCATAGCAGCAGGGCTCTCCAACGGCCCCTGTGACTGAGAGCTGCTTGAGATGACCACCAGGACACCAGCTGCTGCTTTTTCTACATAGAGTTTGACTTTCATAATGGCCATTTGCTTTCATTATAAATATTATTTATATTTAGAAGGGTCAGAGAATCCCACACTAAACATTCATGGAGCCCCGCAAGTCACTGCATGTTCTACAACACTGTCCTGCACATATTTCAGAATAAAAGCCTGATGTCTAGCATCAAATCTAGTGACTTTTTTTGGTGTAATTGGAGACTTTTTGGGGACTAAAAAAGCATCGTTCTCAACAAGCAGCGGGTGCACACGGCCAACAAATCGTGCATGCACGAAGCCACCGCCGGCTGATCCAGGATTAAATGTCTTAAATAAATCACTGCATTGTCTCTCACAGCCTCAGTCACTTACTCACCTTGTCCACTGTGTGTGAGCCTCTCTGTGACATTAGCAAACATCTAGCCGGCTAGCTCATCATGTCTCTGTCTAAATGGTACACACAAATACCCTGACCACACCGAGCCCAGGTGTGGCTCGTCAGCCAGGTGACCCTCAACAAAGAACCAGTCAGAGGACACCTAGTGGAGTGGAGGGGTCACCACACTCTTTAAACCAGCCCTGCCCTGTTGCAGCTGGTAATAAGCAAAATGTGGAGCTACGTAGATGGAAGGAAGATGCATACAGAGGCGTCTATAGGGAACTGAGGCTTGTTAAAGATAAGATAAGATAAGATGAACCTTTATTAATCCCCGTAGGGAAATTCAGTGTTACACTCTGTTGTTAATTTCACACAGTACATATACATGTCAATGGAGAGATGTCAGAGTGAGGGGGCTGCTCCTGACAAGTGCCCGGAGCAGTTGGGGGTTTGGTGCCTTGCTCAGGGGCACCTCGGCAGTGCCCAAGAGGTAAACTGGCACCTCTCCAGCAACCAGTTGATCTTGGTCCATGGGGGACTTGAACCAGTGACCTCCGCCTCCTAACCCAAGTCCTTACGGACTGAGCTACTGCCGCCCCAAACTTGTGCATGTGATTTAACAACGCCTTGGGAGCCTCCAACGCCAAACAATCTGACACCAGCTCTTTCATCCTTGTTTATACGATAATATAAAATATCAAAATGATAAATAAAGTAAATGCGACCACTTATTATCAAGCCATAATTAAAATAATTAGCAAATACTAACAAAATTTCATCACTAGAGGCCCTTTCACCATTTCCTACTTTTTTGACCATATCTTACATGGTTGCTGTGAAAAAAAAAATCTCCACAGACACAAATAAAACCACCTGGCAAATTACTCAAACCCTCTCCTGTGGTAGTTTCCCACTACTGTACAGTAAGTGTCTCCAGAACCACATTTTTCTGCGATGACATACACATACATTCAAACATACACAGACACACAACATGAAAACAACATCTGTCGCTGTCATGGCTTGTAAAAATATAAACACATTATTTTTTCCCTGTTACTGCTATTTTTAGTTTACATTGTTACGCCATGCTGTGTGTTTATGAAGACATGTGGCCCACATCTGTCAAAATGATAATACTTAATTAAGAGTTAACAGTATGATATTAAGGAAACACAAATTGCGAGCACACCAGTGTTAATTTAATGAGGGATGTCTACAACTCTTAGGTAATAAGTCACAGATTTCTTTGTTCCTCCCTTTGATGCACTTCATAAATGTGTCACCAAGTCTCACAGTTTTTCTTAGCATCTGTTTCCCACACTGGCAGGAGCCAACTCTTCTCACCCGTGGCTCTGTAATCAGCTCAATAAAGGTGTTGACATTAGGTGACCGGGCAGAAATGCTGCTCATATCTACCATGTAATTTAAATTCCTTTCTGTTGCAGTTGTCATGCACAGTTATGTGTGAAGACAAATGTTCATACATTTGTGCAGTTTTTTAAAAAGTAATACACCAGACATCCTACAACCGTAACCTTTGTTTTGTGATACTCTATATTAAATTATCTAAATTAATTAATCTAAATTAAATTAAGGATGAAGGGACCTCACAGAGAGGTGACAGAAAGTTGGCATTTGCCAGCAACGATGTGGATAAATTATATTTCCTGCTAAGAAGTAGATATACACTCCAGAGAGGTGAAGTCCTTCCTTTCCAGCGGACCCAAGAGACAAATATTTGAATTGTGCCATAAATCACACATATGATGTTTGTCGATTTAAAAGATAAATTTGCAAGTTAAGAAAGTCATAGTATCATTTAGTTTTGTGTGAAAATGCTCAGTGAACTATAACTCTCATCTCCTACTATGTACGTCACCAGCACTAGCTAGCTAACGTAACTATGCTCCATGCAAGTGAACCGTTATCTGACCTGATGAGTTTTATCAGCGACTCCTGTGTTTTTATCGGTTGGGAAGAGAAAGAAGGATCAGACCTGCAGGTTCCCCGTCAGCTACAGCAACAGGAGAGCCGTGTATAAGACCAGGACAGTGTGTCCAGCCCAGCCGTACAGCACTTTGTGAAATAGTTATGAAATTTAATGTATTCATTCTTGTACATAGACATCAATTTCACATTTTTTTCATGATGTTAGAGCGAAATCAGTTTGTATGTAATTCATGTAACTGTGAACTGGGAAGGAGGGAGGTCGGTTCGGATGACTGGTTCAGAAAAACACCAGACTTTTGCCCAGGAGACCGGCGTTTGTGTCCCCTGTGAAACCACAAGTCAAAGGTGATTTATTTTACACTTCAGCACTTTTACTTTAATAGTTTTACAACAATCTGTGATTTTATTGTCTTGCAAAATGATCTTTTAAATCGACAAACATCATATCTGTGATTCACAGCAGCATTCAAACGGGATAAAAAAAATCTTTGTCTCTATCCGTTGACTAAGTTCAATTTTTCCCGAAGGTCCCATAGAAAGATAAACCGGTTGTGGATGCACTCCTGGGAGGCACGGAGACGACGGTTATGGCTGCTGATGCCTCAAACAGAACAAATGTTTGAACATGACGTGTGTACAAGTTATCTGTAGCTAGCTACAGAGTTTCCTGTAAATAATGCTGCTGCTGGATGTTGAAAAATCTCAAGGAGGAAAAACAATTTAGTATACAAACAACTGTTTGGTAAATGAAGATGTATGTTTTATCAGGTGGTTTTGTAGTCACTCCAACTGAAACAAACAACAAGTCAACACAGCTCCCTCCTACATTTGCTGCCAGTGGCCTCTGAAATGACAGCAGATGTTTACCGACAGGGAACACGTCGCTGGAGACGTCACAATGGGAGAGTCGAGACAAAAATATTCACACAGGTTAAACTTTTCCTCAGTGTGTCGTGGGGCGTTAGGCGATTGACGTTCATAATCTGCCGCGACGCTGGTAATTCCTCAGCTGTGACAAAATTGTCTCAAAATCAGGCTAGGTTCATGTAGTCTGATCACCAGGACGAGCTAAAAAAAACGAATTTACATTTCCAGTTTCATAAAATAAGAGATGCTTTTTACTTCTCTAATTTCTCTAATTTACCTTCCGTGAAGCATTAACTCCTGTAAAAGACCCCATCAGTTACCACACTTTGGTTTCTCTGTACACAGAAAATGCTTTTTCTCTGACATGTTAAAACGTGTGACAACAGTTTGTTGTCAGATCCACCATTGAAAGCATTTTGTGTATCCCAAAGCACAATTACTGAAGGGGGAAATTAAACCTCCACCAAACACAGCACTGGAAGAAGACAACTTATTTCACCTGCTGCTCTGTAAGCACTTAGTGAACTATGTGGCCTGTAATCACTGTGTTTGACTGCAGCGTACGACGCAATAAAACTGTTGACATTAGGTGACTGGGTAGAGATGCTGCTTGTGTCAGCCGTATAATTTACATTCCTTTCTATTGTTGTCGTCAGTAGGCAGTTTGGGGGGGGGGGGGTGCCATCTCCTCTAATTAGCAAAATGACCCTTGTTCACCTGCCTTACCTGCCTACCCCTTACAGTATAATTTACGTTCCTCTCTATTACATATGTGAAGTAAATTATTTGTTAATTTCTTGCATGAGCAGAACTCTAATTCTAGTAATTAAAAATCCAAACAATCCCTGGAAAAACTGGTCCTCAAAAACAGGGAGGATCCAAAGCATTTCAGAGTAAGGCGGGTCATGCCTTTGCCATGGCATGACAGAAAACATCGCATTGAGGAAGATTAAGTGATGAAGTTATGCATAATATTAAGCAACGTGCATGGAGAGCTCAATGGCCATTTGTTTTTGGGAAAACAGGCTGACGGACAAATGAGGTTTGGGACATTTATCAGGCTATCAGGGATTCGGAAGAATGGAGCTAACATGAGCCACATTATGATCACGGTCAAACAAGGTGAAATAAAACTGAAATGCCAAAACCAACAAGTGTTAAATGGCTTCATGTGGGAGTGGAAGATTGTGTCCATCATAAGGTCCATATTATTTATTTATTTATGTATTGTATTGTATCACACAAGCTCAGTATCTACACAAGAGAGTCTGTTCTCATGGACAATAATGATGAACAAACATGTCAGAGGCCATTGTCAAGGACTGTTACCAAAGTAGTTATTCTTACACATCTAACAAATGCAATAACAGTTATTTCTACTGGTAGTGAACTCCTCACTGGACCCCTTGTGGTTCCCAAGACCACAGAGACAGAATGAGCTTTTATCACTTGAAGTACTCTATAGTGTGAATTGTCAACTTTGCACTTCCTTCAATTTTATTACATATCACATGAACTAGCTGCAGACTCTTCCCACTATATAATACTTTGTTGTTGTGGGCCATAAACCTATCAACATGATGCTAACAGACTGCTATGAACCTCTGAGAGTCATAAGAGAGGAAGTAGCTGGTCTAACATGGCTATTCATATTGACTGTGCTGTCAGTTATCACCCTGTACATATTAAAAACAGTTTCCCAGGGAGGGAAGGTTGTTTGTTGCTCCAGTTCAGACACATTTACGATGTAGATGTGACTGTAAATTGCAGCTTTGAGAGAAGAGACGCTTGATTATTCACTCCAAGTTTGATATTTTACTCAAAGAAAGTTTGCTTGGATATGAATCATAAACAGATAACGTTGTAATTCCCTCTGTAGTCTTTTGTTTAAGTTTCAAATTTGATCAGGAACAGGTGGAAAAGAAAACCTGTGAGAATAAGCTTCGGCAGCGCTCCTACAGCATGCCCTGCAGGCCTCATTTGCTTATGCCAATATTGACATAGTCAAAGAAAGTAAGGTGTAACAACCGAGGAAAGAGGACACTGTTGTAACGTAAGCTCTGTTGAAACACAACATACTGTAGTGAAGAAAAGACTTACAAATATGTTTGAAATGTGCTATTTGGTTCAGTATTTCTGACTATTTCCATCATCAGCCTTCACTAAAGGCACTATGATATTTCCTAATCTATTTCAGTTTATATGGAGAACTGTGGTATGAAGGCTTCGTGACCTCTTAGCGCTTTTAATCGATCTCCACTGTAAATCAGGAGCTGACCAGCATCGACCAAACCACTCTGTCTTAGTGTGACAGGGTAACTGGAGGTTGCCAGCTTTTTGTAGTAAAAATTTGTACGAAAAAAAACATAAATTTTGCCAGAAGATACCAAGTGTTGGCTACAGGGCATGAGGAAAATAGGTGTGTTTGGGAGGGGAGATAATTAGTTTGTGGAGATTAAGAGCCACTTAGCTGGTTAGACGGATCCTCCAAATCAGCCGGGATCACTACAAAACAAATAAATTTTACTCTTTAATTGCTCTTAATTGCTGGGGGCGGCAGTAGCTCAGTCTGTAGGGAGTTGGCTTGGGAACCGGAAGGTCACCGCTTCAAGTCCCGACATGGACCAAAAACTGAGTGTGAACTGGTAGCTGGAGAGGTGCCAGTTTACCTCTTGGGCACTGCCGAGGTGCCCCTGAGCAAGGCACCAAACCCCCAACTGCTCGGGGCGCTTGTCAGGAGCAGCCCCCTCACTCTGACATCTCTCCATTGTTGCATGTTTGTGCATGTGTGTGTTCGGGTCTGCATGTACTGTGTATAAGTTAACAGCAGAATGAAAAAATTGAATTTCCCCTCGTGGGACTAATAAAGGACTATCTTCTTCTTCTTCTTCTTCTTCTACACTTTACACACCCACACATGCACGCATCAAACTTACTCACATTTTTTGCAAGTTGTTGTGTTTGTGACTTTCTTCTTAAAAGATTTACGGATATCCATCCATCTGCAACTACTTATATGGGGGCCACGGGGTGCTGGAGCTGATCCCAGCTGAGACTAGGTGAAGGCGGAGTTCACCCTGGACAGGTCACCAGTCCATCGCCGGGCACATAGAGGCAGACAACCATTCACAGGCAATTTAGCATGTCTTTGGATTGTGGGAGAACCCAGAGAAAACCCACGCTAACATGCAAACTCCACACAGATGGGCCCCAAGCCGGATTCGAACCTGCGACCCACCCTCTTGCTGTGAGGTGACAGCGCAGCCCGAGTTTACAGATATTTCCATTTTATTTTTTACTTGTAGAAAATCTGTTATATGCTGCTTGATTTATACCTTCTTGCTGGCTGTGTTTTCTTTCCATTGTTTGCACAGTGGCTATTTGTTTTAGACATCTAGGTAATCATTGAGATTATGGTCCACAAATTACAATGTAACGATTTGGTATAGGTGGGGAAACGATTAAATACTCCCTGAGTTAGGTACAACAAAAGAAAACAAGAAGGCATAACAAGTTTGTCTGAAACTGTAAATCACTCAATACTCAGTACAGTCATATTATTATTGCATAACAAAGCAGGACAAATTACAGTGGGGCCATTGAAATTAACTGATTTATGGTATCATTTACTTTATGATACTTACAGGGTAGAAGGTAAGGCTTATTAGACAACATGTAGCATAACGTTTGCTTATCTTAAACACAACAAATGGCATTACCTTTATTACCCCTGTGTTGCCTGTACTTTTTCCCTTGTACCTACCCTGAAAGTATTTCTGCGTGATAAGATAAAACTACATTTATCCCGAGGGGAAATGCTATGCAGCAGTTCAATACAAAAGTGGGAATTGTGCAAATATAAAAAGTCTAAGATAACAATAAGGTCCAAAATATATACAATGCCAAAATCAGGTTAACAGTATGGATCGAAATATTTTAAACAGGTTAACGGTATGGATCGTAATATTTTAAACAGGTTAACGGTATGGATCGTAATATTTTAAACAGGTTAACGGTATGGATCAATCTAAGTGGAGTTGCATATAGATATGTAAGTACAGTATCAGAGCTGAGGTTGGTTGCACAAGACCTGTGTTTTGTGTGAAAGGTTGCATTTCAGATCTGTAATGCAGTTGCATTACTAGCCTGCAGTATATACTGTAGATTTACACATTTAGAGATCTGTCAATGTTTACTCTGTAGTCAGAGTGCAAATTTCTAACCTTTCGGCATTCTCAACACCTATAATCATATTTCAGGTAGAATCAAATGAAATGATTAGTAGGCCTGAAAAATGAAATTAAAGGTTGTTACATGGTAAATAGCCTTGCATTTATAAAGCGCTTTTCTAGTCCTCCGACCACTCAAAGTGCTTTACACTTCATGTCAGCGTTCACACACACATTCATACACTGATATCAGTGGCTGCCATGCAAGATGCCAACTCTGCTCATCAGGATCTGATCTACATCGCTCACCGATGGTTCAGCCGTCAGGAGCAATTTGGGGTTAAGTGTCTTGCTCAAGAACACATCAACATGTGACTAGAACAGCCCGGGATCGAACAGCCGACCTTCCTGATTGGTGGACGACCTGCTCTACCCTCTGAGCCACAGACGGCATTAGCCTCCTGATACGCAGATGAAAATCACACCACAGAACGTCTGAACAAGTTCACGGACTTTTCCACTGTAGCTGAACCATTAGGATTGCTTCGGGCACCTGCAGTTCTTCTGATGTTGCTCTGTATGTAGTCATCACCATTTTCCTCTCATATGGGCAATCGTACGGACAGCAAGACATTTATGATCCAGCAGCTGTGTCAGAGGAATCAGCAACCTGCAGATCACTCATTTCTGCTCAACACATGGACTTCAGCTGTGTCTTCTGAGCTTTTGTGATGTATTTTGCTCAAACCAAATGTTGGAGGCCTTGAGCGCTCAACGCACTACAACTTAGAAAACACGTGCAAATACACAAAAAATAAACAAAATGAAGAAAATATCAGCATTTAGAAAAAAGACGCTGCAAAGAAAGAAAACTGAAGCAAGTGGTGGAACACAAGCCACACAGAACACCACAGAAATTAGACTCATATTTGGTTGTGTATGTTGTCTGTAATGTATTTTCTGTATTTGAAGCAGTTTTCTGTTATATATATATATATATATATATATATATATATATATATATATATATATATATATATATATATATATATATATATATATATATATATATATATATATATAGATTAAAATCTCTTTTTAAGACAGCAGCAAAAACAATACGTCCATATCAAAATAATTCAGCAGTCAAATCAAGAGCAGTTTTCTCAATCCTGTAAAATGGACTTAAATTCTCACGTAGTAATCACTTCTGACAATTTCAGGTCCTGCATATCATTCCACGATGAAGGAGCAGCATATTTAAAGACTTTATCTCCGTTCTGACCTTTGGGACCAACATCTGTAGAACATCCTGAGAGCTCAGGCCATACTGATGGTGGTTTGTGCACATGTATGCACACAGATATGAAGAAACCAGACCAAGGAGCGATTTATATATAAGAGCCAACCAATGTGAAAATCTGAGAACATATAATGGTGGCCTTTTAGCAGCAGCATAAAGGGCACAGTGGGGTACAAGATTTCTACAGCCAGAAATAAAATGTAACGCACAATGGTATACAGTATCCAACCTCTTTAGGCGCTGGTCAGGTGCATTCATATGGATCAATGTAATCCAATAAAGGTAAAAATGTTGCTGAAAATAAGATATTTCCTCACCTGGATGAAGAAACAGGATTTGTTTCTAAAAAAGAACACCAATTTAATTTTCAATTTGGAAACCAGATTTTCAATGTGTGATTTGAAAGTCAATTTTTGATCAATAAGGACCAGTTCAATATAAAATTTTGGATTTGTCTGCATTTAACACCAATTTAAGTTCAGTTAAACGAGACTGAACCACATTAAATGCAGACTGCAGGAAGTCAAAGGTTTGTACTACTGAGGGGGATGAGCAATAGATAACTGTATCATCTGCATAAAAATGAAAAGCAGCATTTGATAAGTTATAACAAAGATTATTAATATATATGGAGAATAGCAGTGGTCCTAGTATGGAACCCTGGGGGACGCCTTTTGACACAGGGAGAAAGGAAGATGAAGACCCAGCAAACTGAACGCATTGTGTTCTGGCAGACAGGTTATTAGAAAAGCACCCTACAGCACACCTGGATAAGCCGATGCTGTAAAGTCTATCTGCCAGAATGACATGGTCAGCTGAGTCAAAAGCTTTTGATAAAGAGCTGCACAATATTTTTTACAGCCCAATGCCTTAATGATGCCGTTCACCGCTTAAATGGCAGCTGCTGTTGTGCTGTGTTGTTTTCTAAAATCTGACTGATGTTTTAATAAAATACCATGTGTGTCCAAGAAGTCCTTAGTCCTTACTAACTTTTCAACAACTTTGGTTAAAACACACAGTTTAGAGATTGACCCGTAGTTATTAACTACCGATGGATCTCCTCCTTTCAGCAAAGGGAAAACGTGGGCAGATATGTTGGGAATCTCATTTCTAGAAAGGGTAAGATTAAGATAAGATAAGATAAGATAAGATAAGATAAGATAAGATGAACCTTTATTAATCCCCGTCAACAACAGTACAGATAAATACAGTACAGTAAAAAGTAAAAGAGAAGGTGCAGTGAATGAAATAAGGTGCAACGAAGAAAATTGACAATAAAATAAATAACAGTAACGGTAATAAGTAAAGTGTAGCAGGTGGTGAGTATTGTATATGCACAGCATATGTATATGTAATGATATAATTATATGTAATTATATACATTTGGAATAAATACGGAGCAGATGATCAGAGTCACATGGGGGTCAGACCTTGGTTCTGGTTCAGACCTTGGTTCTGGAGCCTGATGGCCACCAAAAGAAAGGACTGACCCAGACGGTTTGTAGTGGGCCAAGGGGGGATCGGTCTCTGGCTGAATGTACTCCTCATCTGGACCAGTTGGTCATAGAGGGGGTGGGAGGGGTTCTTCAGAATAGACTCCAGCTTCCTCCTGGTCCTCCCCTCTGCCACCACCGCCAAGATTAAAATATGAGTTAGAGGCTCTGCTATAAAATCTACAGCCAGCTTGAGAAAGTGAGGATCGAGCTTGTCAGGACCTGCAGATTTGTTTGTATCCAGTGTCTGTAATGCTTTATGGACCTCTGACACATTAAAAAGAGTGAATGATTGAGGCCCAGAGGTAATTAGGGGTGGCAAAGAGTGAGGCCTCTGCTCATCAGGATGTTCATGAATCAGATGCGCCAACTCAAATAAGGAGCCTGAAGAAATACAATGTTCATTTACGCTATTATGAATGGCAGATTTATCAGCTGTAGTACCCGACTCTTTCACAATGCAGCCTGGCAACTCGTTCCAAATGAAGAATTTATTACTTTCCAAAATTTCCGAGGATCATTTCATTTACTTGCAGTTTTAGAAAGATAATAGTCAGATTTAGGCTTTTTAACAAGAGAGGTGAAACAATTTCGAAGCTGTCTAGAAATCAGCCAGTCAGCCTGGGATTTGGATCTTCTGGCCTTAGCCCATCCAGCAGCTCTTTCTTTCAATAGACTGGCCAGGTGAGGTGAAAACCAAGGATTGTTTTGGCGTTTTACTCTAAATTTGCGTAAAGGAGCATGTTTATTTCTAATTTTTGTAAAAGCATCATAAAAGAAATTCCACGCCAGTTGAATCTTGCTCACAGAAATGCTTAAAATCTCGTTTAAGAACGATTTGTGGTCTTGACTTTGGGAGCTTAGCTTGTCTGACTGTAGCGATAGCACAGTGATCGCTGATATCGTTGGTAAAAATACCAACATGTGAAAATGAAAAATGAAAAACGAAACGAAAGTTGAAAGCTATTTATTCAATGACGGTGGTCTGTAACAACCTTAAACAGTGATAAAACGTCACTTAAGAAGTTCCACTTTGAAAGCAAGAAGTTCAAACCATCTGCAGAGAGATACTGATGATAGAGTGATAGCATGAAAATGATTTTTTTTATATAAATGGTCACACCATTTATTGGTTTTGTGTGTTTTGTGTTCTCTGCTGTCTGTGTTTGCAATGTCTTGTGGAAGCGGTACCCTGAAGGAAGTTTGTGAGTCAGTAGTAACAGTAAATGTTTTGTTCAACACAGGCCTCAACATCTGTTTTTTTCACTTCAAATTCATAGAAATATTAAATTTCATAATAAAATGCTTTTCTGAAAATAACCACATTAAATTTTAGTGTTACTCTACCCATCGAGTCATCAAGTGTTGTTCAAGTCTTACTTGCCGCTCTTTTCTGGTTAGAAAGTGTTGCACATGAAGACATGCAGTGTGAATTTTGCCTATGTTGAACCAGTACAGATGCAGCTGTATTGGCTCTGCCAGACGGCTGCAGGATTAAAACCATCGGATCAGTTCATAGGGCAGAGTTTGCTTATATGCTCATATGAAAAGAGTGTATTTTCCCCACTGAAGCCCGAGGCTCTGACAGAGGGCCAACACAGCCCACTGTCGCTGATCACATGAGTGGAAGGCTGTCATCCTCAGGCCAAGGCCAGATGTCAAAAAGCACATGACTACTACATTGGCTCAGTAGCACATGCATCCAAGCAGAAGATCCACTGTAAGATACAAACACGGTTTTATGCAAAAACAAGTCCTCACAAGTTCAAAAACAAGTCACACACACTTTGCCGTCAGTAAACATTGTTGTATCCAGCTCAACCTCCAGAACGCAACAAGGCACCATGTTCCAGACCAAAAGCTGTAAAATAAAGAGACGAGGAGGCTATTACGTGAAAAACAAAAGAAAAAGAAAAACAATCATGACTTTGTGCAGAATTTCTAAGATGCCTGTGTGTTTTGAGAGGAGATGGAGGGGTCAGGGGGTAATGCAGACGCCACGGATGTTGTGGCTTTGTCGACATTTGGAAGAAGTGGTCAGGGTCTGATTGTTTCAACACATTTGGCTCAGGGGCAGACGAGGCCACTGGGCATACCAGAGATTATTTTTCTGTTGGCATAAATTCAGTGGAACACTTTTGATTGAAAACCTTTTGTACCAACTGAGTGTGGTCATTCAGAGTTAAGGAAGCACTGTAATGTGAAGCACACTGGGCTCATTAATGTTTAAATATACTATGTGGTGGAGTGGTGTATAGGCAACACTGGAACTGAATAGCTGGGTGTCTGATATCCTCAAACAATCACACTACAATCCAAGACCAAGTGGTGCTTGTCAAACCTGAACTGTCAAAATCTTTCTTTTCAAATTCAGTTCCCCTAAAATGATCTATGAGCAGAAATGGAATATAATAGTCATACTATGGCTGTCAGTAGATTAAAATATATAATCCAGATTAATCACATTATTGTCCATAGTAAATCACAATTTTTCACACATTTTTTATCAGATCACCATGTACCCTAAGGGGACATTTTTCAAGTATTTAATACTCAATATGGGAGTGGACAAAACGATGCTTTATGCATATGTATGTATATATTTATTATTAGAAATTCATGAACAACTATGTCAACAACGGCAGATATTGTCCAGAAACCCTCCCAGGTTCTGACTTTAGCATCAAAAATCTGCTCCAATCAGAACATGACAAACTGCAGCCCAACAGGCAACAACAGCTGTCAGTGTGTCAGAGTGCTGACTTGACTAGGACTTGATCCAGACTGACTGGGACTATCATAAAGTGGGCATGTCTGCACTTCGGGGTTGTGAGCGAGGGGACAATGGAGTGTGAGATCTAGCATTGGAGCAGCGGGGGCAGCACTGCATTCACTTTACCGCACCGTTGTAATGAAAGGAGAGCTGAGCAGGATGCAGAGCTCTCGATCTACCGGTCAGTCTAAGTTCCTACTCTCACCTGTGGAAGAACTAGATCACGGATACAAGTGGCCGAAATGGGTTTTCTGGGGAGGGTGACTAGCGTCTGCCTTAGAGATAGGGTGAGAGGACTCACTCAGAAGACTTTGCGTTGAAAGGAGCCAGATGAGGGGGTGCATCTGGTTAGGATGCACCCTGGGCGTCTCCCTAGGGAGGTGTTCCAGGCACGACCAGCTGGGAGGAGGCCCCGGGGAAGACTCAGGACTAGGTGGAGAGATTATATCTCCACACTGGCCTGGAACACCTCGGGATCCCCCAGTCAGAGCTGGTTAATGTGGGAAAGGGAAGTTTGGGGTCCCCTGCTGGAGCTGTTAACCCCGCGACCCGACCCGCATTGATTGATTGATGATGAGTGATTAAGTGTTTAATTTAAAAATGAGCCTGCTAGAACCTAAAAATCACAAGTTGCCTTAATCTGTTAAAGAATTTAGTGCTGTTAAAATCAATTTGCGTTAACACGTTATTAACACTAACTTTGACAGCCCTGATTAATACGGATGTTTTCTTCAGTGTTTAATCACCTGAAAATAAGAATCATTGTGTTTTCTTTCCCTTAGAATGAGCTGTTTATATCTGCAGAGGGAGCAGGTCCTCTCCACCGAGCCGGCCACCATGTTGCACCGCCGTGTTTCTACAGTAGCCCAGATCGGACAAACCAAACGTTTCCTGTTTGGGCCAAAGTCGATAAGAGACATGAGACATAAGAGACAAACTTAATGTCTGTATGAGAGTAAAGGCAGTTTTTATCTTTAGATCTTTCTTGACCGCTCATGGTGCCTTCAAATGAAATTTGTGAGTTTGTGTTTACGACATGGGAAGTCGTGTAGATGATATGTGTGGTGTTAAAATGGTTAAGTCGTGAAGAACACCGTCGCTAAGCAACAGCAATATTAACGTTACTGTCCGAGTCTAGAAGCCACAGAGGCTAACAACTTAGCAAGCTAGCTAGTGGGTAACATGATGCAGGAAATGCAAAGACATAATAACAGAGGAGAAAGATGAGGTCAATGAAAATATCAACATTGTCCTCAGACATAAAAATTACAAAGAAAAATTATATATGATTAAAATTACAACATATTCACGTATTAAGCACTAAAACTTTAATTTCCATGGCCTCTGGTGCAGTGGTTAGCGCTGTCGCCTCACAGCAAGAGGGTCGCAGGTTCGATTCCGGCTTGAGTTTGCATGTTCTCCCCGTGTAAGCGTGGGTTTTCTCCGGGTACTCCGGCTTCCTCCCACAGTCCAAAGACATGCTGTTTAGGTTAATTGATGACTCTAAACTGCCCGTAGGTGTGAATGTGAGCGTGAATGGTTGTCTGTCTCTGTGTTGTCTGTCTCTATGTGTCCTGTGATGGACTAGCGACCTGTCCAGGGTGAACCCCGCCTTCACCCAATGCCAGCTGGGATCGGCTCCAGCCCCCCTGCGACCCCCACTGGGAAAAGCGGTTGACGATGGATGGATGGATGGATGGATGGATGACCTCTCCCATTTCTCACAATGTCAACAAACACATCACAAGTCGTGACCTCGGAGCTTTCAGAAACTTTCCACTTAGGAGGTCGCGAATACGACATGAGGGGGGTGTTCATACGGTCCACTTGTAAACACAGTAAACACGACCCCATCCGAAGGCACCATCGGACTCAAGATGATATTTGACGGTTACTGAAGAAAGAACCATATGAAATATTGGATACGTGCATCTCCAGCTCTCACAGCGACAGTTAATATGGAGCAGGATGTGACCCAATAAAAGCTGGCTTAGTCACATAAAAGTATAAATATAAAAGGGAGTTTTTAAAGTGTTGTTTTGAGTCCTGATCTGTCCCAGCCTCCAGCGGTCTCATATGATTCCTAACAGCAAACTGTCTTCACAGTCATGAGTTAGCATGTTCTTCTGGCTTGCAGCAAGTTCCAAACAACTAGGCCTATACTGCGATTACAGCTTTAAATTAGGGACAGAGATCAGTTGGGGTTTTGGTCTTCCTACAGCATACATATGTGTGTCTTTTTAGGACATTAGACTGTTGATGTAATCTGACTGCTGTTTATTTTCCCATCACTGTGTGAAAAATCAATGGCAGTATCTGTTACGGAGATGGTGTTTTAATCTGGATATGATGCTATTTTGTTAAACCAAAAGCCTGTGAAGCACATGCCGGCCCCTCTGGAGACAAAGCTTGAAATGGGACACCGGCCTCGAGGACACGAGACAAATCTGTTTTACAGCAGATCTGTCTAAACGCTGGATTACTCCTGGACCTACTCTCCCAGAGGAGCCGAGCATGGAGCCCACACGGATGGCAACAAGGCGTCCAGTTTCACGAAGGAGACTGATGTTACATATCAAACAAACCAAAGAGATGGCTAATCCAATTGTCTCACACTCACTCGTGCAGCCAAATATATCAAAATCAGATTCCCTTTCACTCCTGCAAAGTAAAACATGATGCAATCAAATATCCCTCAATCCCTCCCATGGCTTATGATCTCTCGCAGGGTCTTTGTTCATCATTCCAAATCAAATTTAGTCTCAGTTTGGCTCTCAAAGCATTTAGTAGATGCACCACGTGTGCTTTGTTTGCCATAAATTTAATAGTCAGCCCTTCATTAGCAACTCAAAGAAATGAATTGTTCTTGTGGGAAAGCAGGGTCAACCAGAATCCAATCATATGATTTGTTTCCTATTTCTGTGTGCTAACTTGCCCAACAGTAGTTTTTTGTGCTGCAGGCTTGAGTGCTACCCCCTTTGACACATTTTGACCAGAGGCCAAAACGCTGCGGGGCACTAACTGGTGTATTAGCCTGAGAAATGAAGCCAACAGCGTGAAGTGTATCAGCAGCACACCAAATCACTTTATAAATAAACAAGTGTTGACACAGTCAATAATGTGTGGCTTTGTCTCCCTCCTCCTCCCCTCAGCGAGACTGTTAACTTTCCACATTAGCACATTTGTTAGGTTGTTTTGCTTTGCTTTAACTGCTGACACTCTGGTCCAGACTGAAATATGCCAGCTATCACATGGATTAGAGGTCAAGGGACCCCTGTGAACATGCAGTTTTTCCTTGTCAAAATTCAGCCTAAATTTGATTATTTAATCTCCTTCCTGAAAAGTTAGCAAAAGGCATTGTTGGTACCAACGGATTCCTGAGGTTTTCTAGTTTCATGTAATACCCATCACATTCTCATCCCAACTTGTCACATACATCAGACCGCCAATACGTCAACTGGAGTAGGCCCCTTCTCTGGGAAACCAATCCCTCATAGACGGTAACAGAATAAACAGAAGAAGTTTAAAAATGTCTCCAAACATCTTCAAACAAACTAATAGTAATAACGCTATGCTGAAGAGTTGCTGCGTAGTTGGTTGCACCAACAATAAATCCAAAAACACTGAACTCTGATTGTTCCCCATGGCTTTATGGTTCCTACCCACAGACCAGACCAGTATGGCTTACAGCTCCAAGCTATAGACCAGACCAGCGTGGCGCCACCGCTGAGCAACAAATGGTTATATAACAAGGAATGAATGCATACGATCTTTGTTTTTTATCCCCCAGAGGGGAGTATGGCCTTGACTTTTTGCAAAGTACGTGTATGTGCCACTTTGTCACTTTCTGTACTTTTCCAGTATTTATGTAACACTTAAACCTGCTTTATTATTAAAAAAGTTAGCTTTGGCTTGGAAACTTTGCTCTATAGGCTAACAATCTCAGTAGCTAGTTCAGTGGGTAAAGTCGGTCGGTCTGCATGTCTAAAGTGTCCTTGAGCAAGGCACTTAACCCCATGTTGCTCCCACTAAACATGAAGGGTCAAATTTCATGAATGTACCAGTATGTATACTATAAATAAAGGTTTCTCCTTCTACCCACGTCAAACCCACAATGCACTGTAGTTCAACCTTTTGTCCCTGAAGGGTATTTGGTTTTGCAATATAGATTGCAACATAAAACATACGTATGAAATAACATTCATCAGCGTCATATTGCCAAGCTGTCAGACAACCTCGCTGAACATCTCCAGCACCAGAGCATGTAAGAACAACTGCATCAAACAACTCTACTGCCAGGCTGTACACAATCCCAACACCGTGATGCTTTTTTCTGTGCGTGTTAGAGGAAGAACTGCAACCCAGCAGCACCTACAGGCAGCTGGCAGGTCAGACTGACAGTTTGATAAGATCACCGCTGCCAGTCCGAGCCCCGGGGGCTCCAACAGAATATCACATACTGCTCCTGCCAGACATCAGCTCCCCTCGCAGACCAGACGAAATGCACAGTCAGCCTCAGGCCTCAGATAACTGCTATAAATTATCCAATTTATTCTGCCACGCACACCATACCACATTATCGTTGTTCATTCGTGCTTCAGTTAATGATCAGGTTATAATTGCATGAAATTAGCCCAGCTTCTGCTTTACTGCTTTTGTTTGAGAAAATACTGAAGCACCTTTTCCCAACCAGAAATGCCACCAGAGATGATTTTCCACTAAATTGTTGTTGTGTATCACAGGAGTCAATCTTTACTGCCAGCAAAGTGAGTGACAGGTTTGTATACGCAGCCTTTAAAAACCGGGGGGATATGACAGGAATATAAGATAAGGCTGCAACGGGCCTGTCACTGAAACAAGCATATCTATCTGATCAATATGTGTGTGGTGATTCGTGAAAATGCAGCTAAGCCTCTGTGTTTACTGGTTATTTTTCTTCCTTTTTGGGGGATAGCTATGTGTGAACTGACAGTCTAATGAAAGACCTGGTTAAAGGGTTCACAATCTATTATCTTCTGAGTGACATGCTAATTTAAGTCTGACAGCTTAACAAGCCAATCTTTCACCATGCAGATGTGTGTCTACCTGTGTTCCTGACTGCGTCTTGGATTTCAGCTAATCTTTTCTGATATGTGACTACACAGATAAGCAGAAAGAACACGGTAGATTTCACATACGCACGACGACCCGACAAGGCACTACTACTTCATCTCATTTCCATTCACATACCAAATGTCACATACTATCAGATCTTAGGGTGTAAAATTTAGGGTGTTGTCGTCAAAGTGTCAAGCCATCCTGCTTGTTGCGCTGCTTCTGTTTGATATCAGCCTTTAGTTTGTGGAGTTGATGTTGGAGCATTACTACCACTTAGTGGTGGACGTTATAGCCTCAAACTAAACCAGAAGTGAAATGATCGCTCTGCCTCAAACCCTGGTTGAGATCATGGTGTCGTAGGTAGAGCTGCACATTGTGATTGTGTTTTAGTTGGTTTTTCTATACTTAGTGTATACTGCAGTGGTTCCCCAAGGCATACCCTCATGCTCCAAAAATATGTGCATTTGAATAAATTTTACAAAAAACAACAACTGTAATTCATACTTTCTTTTTTGTTTCCAAAAACCTTTTGGTTATGTACTTTATTCTGTTGAGAATAGTGACAGCTAGACGACTGGGCCGGAGCATCTCCAGAACTGCTGCTCTGGTGGGATGTTCCCGGTCTGCAGAGGTCAGGACCTACCAGAAGAGGTCCAAGGAAGGAACCGGTGAACCGGTGACAGGGTCATGGGTGGCCAAGGATCACTGATGCACGTGGGGAGCGAAGGCTGGCCCGTGTTGTCTGACCCAATAGAAGAGCTACTGTAGCTCAGATTGCTGAAACAGTTAATGCTGGTTCTGATAGAAAAGAGTCAGAACACACAGTGGGTCACAGTTTGTTGCGTATGAGGCTGCGTACCAGCAGACCGGTCAGGGTGACCACGCTGACTCATGTCCACAGCCAAAAGCGCACACAACGGGCACATGAGCCTCAAAACTCGACCATGAAGCAATGGAAGAAGATGGCCTGGTCTGATGAATCACATTTTCTTTTACATCATGTGGATGGGAGACATGACAGCAGGATGCATTATGGGAAGAAGGCAAGCCGCTAGAGGCAGTGTGCACACTGCAAAAATGGTTTACGAATGGTCTGAGGAACACAACAGCAAGTTTGAGGTGTTGACTTGGCCTCCAAATTCTCCAGATCTCAATCCAATTGAGCGCCTGTGGGATGTGCTGGACCACCTCAGTATTCGGCAGGCTGATCGGTGTATGTGACTGCAACCTTTGGAAATGAGTGTATACATCTGATTTTTACAATGTGAAGAGATATTTTAGATTTGGCATGGGGTAAGAATATGGTAAGAATAGGAAAATAAGAATCTATATTATTATATTCATGCATTTTTAACAATATCTCTGAGGAAGTCAAACCAAGACTATGTCATTGGAGAAACAGAAAGTTTGAAGTGTTTCAGACTGAGCACAGCAGTGTGTAACTGGCTCCAGCAGAATCAGATCCTGTGAACCATGTGTGTGCCATATGGTGCAAAAATGTTTTTGTTTTGTTTTTAGAAATGATTGCATAGATTTGAATGAAAGGCTTCATTTAGCAAACAATCTGACATTTTCTGCTGCTTGTGTTTGTGTCTGTTTGTGTGAACTGTGTGCAGTTTTGACAAAAATAAGCAATCATTAAAAACAAACTATAATATACTTTTTCTATACTACAGTAGTTCCCAACTTTTTTGTCAGACGTACCCCCACAGCCATGTAAGATGACATATGTGTCCATTTGAAAACATTTTAAACAGGATATTTAAGTTATTTTTGCAATCGCCAAAACAGAAGAACTAGTACTTGTGGCACAATTATTGCAATCATTAACTCATGTAGCCGATCTATAGACCAGGTCTGCTAAACCTTAAGATAAGCACATTGTCTGCTTAAAGGAACAATGTGTTTCATTTAAGAGGATCTATTGGCAAAAATGAAATATAATATTAATATGTACGTATGTTTAACGTAAAACACTATCGTCCAGAGACTATACAGGCGGTCATCCAGGGCACCACCTTCTGGGGAGCGCTGCAAAATTAATTTAAAAAACATTTAATTTAAAACAAATGCTGGTGGGTGCCCTTCCACATATTCTGCACTGAAGCAACAAAAGAATAAATGAATAATGAATAAACTTTTCACCCCTGTAACTCTAGCTGTGCTGAAACCGACTCTTTTAAACCAACAATATCAGGCACCAGTCCTTTATCTATATTACAATAAATACAGTTATGACCCGTAAGACACCCGCAGGGCCAAGGGCGATGCTGACTGATCCGATCCTGATACTGACTGTACTTTCTGTACTGTCTTTCAGAGGCTCGAGCAGGTTCAAAAGTTGAGCAAAATCTGAGCAAAGTAAACTCGTCTCCCTGTTACAGACATGCCCACTTTACATTAATGACATGGAGTTTTTTTCATGCAGAATAACTATTTATTTACTTTTACCTATTGTAAAATCAAACCTCAATCAAAATCATTTTTTATGATTGCTTTGGTGCAATCAAGTAGCAGAAGACCTCTGAGATTATGCAATATGAAACATGCCATTCAAAACTATGCAATGATTTATTAAAATAAGAGGTTTTTGTCACCATATGGCACACACATGGTTCATAGGATCTGATTCTGCTGGAACCAGTTACACACTGCTGTGCTCAATCTGAAACACTTTAAACATTTCTAATTCTCTTATGACAGTCTTGGTTTGACTTCTTCAGAGATACTGTTAAAAACACATGAATATAATGACCAAACACCACACACAAGACCAGTAGCTTCTGCACACTAGTAATAATATTTATTTCTCTCCACACTGTGAAAATCCTTCAGTGCATTCATGCATCTTCATGGGTTGCAAATAAAAACGGCAAAACCATTTGTGGAGACAAAAAAATAAAGCATGAATGAGATGTTTTTAAAACAGGGCTCTCACTACGATGTTGGCTTCTGCTGTCGCAGTAAAAAGGTACTCACCACTGGTCTTTTTATCATGCTCACATCCAGACTAACGGGTCGACAATCAAGCAATCAGGTGTTCGGCCAGGTGTCAGAGGTTTTGGCTGATTGGTCCGTGGGTGTGGCACTTTGAATGGCAGTGTTCTGACATGACAAGTGAGTTCATGTCAGATTTACTGTGTCGTATGTAGAAAACTGTGTGCAGTGTATTGCACAAACTGCCACGTTGAACTGAGCTGGGCTTTTCTCTGAGGGTCACTTTTAATATTGTGATTTATGTGTCATTTTAGTGTGTTGGCAGCTGAAAAAACTGCGATAGCACTCAGGATGGTGGTTCTGTAAGAGTGACGGTGAGCCAGCATGTCTGATACCAGGACTCTGAACCAACACAGCTACACGAGGCTTATGTGGAAGTTCAGTCATTCACATTTAGCCATCTGTTCCATCAATTTATCCATCATCACTTTAGCTATTTCAATTGTTTTTACATGACTTCGAGGTTTCAGCTGTTCAAACTTCTCTGTTTGCGTGCTAATGTTTTTCTGCACTCTCACAGCATGTGGTGTTCAAGTGTTGTAGGTGACTAAATTTGAGGATGTACTTCGTTATTTAATAAACTGAAATAATCCACCATCTCACCAGGTCCTTCCCTGATACCTGGAATCAATAACTATCTGTTCAGGACATCACTAGCTACACTTTTCTGCCTTGTCTGGCTCTATTTTGTGAGCCTGGGTGATTGGGCGTGTCTCTGTATGAATGCCAAGGTATTTCCTGGCTGAGCTCTGCCTTCAGCTCATCTGCCCATTCCTGAGGAAATTAAATGTCTTGCAACAAAAAATGTCAGTTGGTTTCAGATGTCTGTTCTCTGAAACATCAGCAAACTGCAACAGGAGGAATTTGTCTAATAACACTTTTTATATTCGTTTCACAGCTTCACATATCTGCGGATCACATTGTCTGACCTACTGAATTGAGCGAAAACATATTTTTTGTACACTTTCTATGTACCATACATCTTTTAATTTTTGGAAATTTTCTACATGCCATCTTTATTTTTTTGTTTGGTAAATTTTGGTATATTTTCTAGGTTATATCTTTATCTTTTATGTAATTTATTTTTAATTAATTTTGGGAAAAGCTCTACATGCCATCTTTATTTTTCTTTAATTTATTTTATTTAACTTTTGTACATTTTGTACATGCTATCTTTATTTTTATTTCATTAATTTTAAAACATTTTCTACATTACGTTTTTTTATGTAATTTATATTTGATTCACTTTAAAACATTTTCTGCATGTTATTTTTATTTTTAATTAATTTATTTTATTTTTTGTACATTTTCTATATGCCATCTTCATTTTTTTTATTTAATGTATTTTTACTTAATTTTTTCAAATGTTCCACATGCCATCCTTATTTATTTATTTATTTATTTACTTACTTACTTACTTATTGAAACTGACATGTAATTGCACGGTCAGAACAACAGAGGGAAATGTTGCTCAGCTAAACAACAGCAACACTGACGTCCTTTGAGTGGTGAGAGTGATCTTCATTTTCAGTAATATTCCTCCAGTGATTTTATGGATCGTTTAATGGACCATTTTATGGACCGCAGGTTGTTTCTCAACCACAGTTCTTCATTTTCTTTTGCTCCAGCTGCGAGCTTCAGTAAGAGAATGCAAGGTAACATTTGATCATTTATAAATAGTAAATTGAGTTAATTAATCTTATTATATAGTTATTTTATTGTTAACAAACAATGAAATGCTAATTTTAAATATTAGTTATTCTATAATTTATTAGTTAGTTAGTTATTTTATCAGTTTGTGCAATATGAAATAATGAGATTGGAAACTATATAATATATCATAGAGGATAAGAGACAATAACACTTACACTCTGATTACATTATTTATTTACAAGTATGTTACGCACATTATAACATTTTATACTATAGTTAGTGTTTGTTGATGACGATTACCAAATGATTTGCAAATCTTTAAGTAATCATTTGTAAAACATCTAGAAATATTATTTCTGGATGCATTACAAACCATTATTTAACAATACAGTTATGTAATGTTTATACATATTTTACAATTTCATACAGGTTTACAAATAATATTTTAATCACTGACAAGTGCTTTTATATATAGTATACTGTATAAACTGTGTGCAACAATAAACTGTTTAAATAACAACTTATAGTATTACTAATACTAAGTCAACATTATTGTCATTTTGTGTTAACATTAAAATAACTATTAACTGTTTAATTATCACTTTACCATATATAAATGGTAGTTATGATGAAGTGTTACAGAATGGATCGTTATGTTTATTAAAGATCCTCCGTCCCTGTCTTGAATACACCTACGGAGACATTAAGCTGTCCATCTGGCCTCGTCCGGTGGTAACGGAGAGGATTTGCTAAATTTACCCCCAGTGTGATGTGTGGAAGTGAGGCAACAGCTCCTCAGAGGCTGCGACTCCTTTCCTCTCGGTGCTATAATTAGCAGTTTGTTGCTCCTGATTGCAGACAAAATATGTCCTGAGTTCTCAGGACTGACCAGCTGAACGGCTGTAAGTCGCAGTCGCAGCGGCACATCCTGGTAAACCAAGTGTTATGTTGGAACAATGTAGTGACATAATAAAAAAAAGGCCTAATAAATATAAGATTAACTCAACTCTATAAAAACATTTACAGTTTCATATAACAAGACATTCACAAACACGACTGCAGCTATAAACCAGCTTTTTTTTTTTTACATTACATCTTTATATTTGATTGATTTATTTTTAATTACTTTTTGAAAAATTTCTACATGCCATCTTTATTCATTTCATTTTTTTAATTTCTGCACATTTTCTACATCTCACCTTTATATAATTTTTAAAATTTTTGTACATTTTCTATATGCCATGTTTTAATTTTATGTTTATACATTTTTAACATGCGTCTTTATTTCTTATTTATTTTTAATTGTTTTTGTAAATTTTCAGTACATCTTAATTTTTGAATTCATTTTTAATTAATTTTAGAAAGTTTCTACATGCCATCTTTGTTTTATTTCATTTTCTTTTAGTTTTGTACATTTTCTATATTACACTTTTATATTTTATTTATTTTTATTCAATTTTTGAAAATTTTCTACATGCCATCTTTATTCATTCCATGTTTTTTATTTCTGTACATTTTCAGTTTAGTTTTTTTTTCAACGTGCCATCTTTATTCTTTATTTCATTTCTATTTAATTTTTTGTCAATTTGATTTCTTTTTTGTACAATTTCTACATCATAGCTTTTGTTTACATTCTACATTATTTTTTTTAATTTAATTTCTGAAAGTTTACTACATGCCATGTTTATTTTCTTATTTCATTTGGGGTTTTTTTGCTTTTTGTACATTTTCAAAATGCCATCTTTAATATTTTTTTTGTTCTTATTGATTTATTTTAATTTTCTTGGTACATTTTCTTTCCACTGTCAACTTTCACTACGTATTAGCTGTCTTTTTTATCAAGTGTTCTTAGGTAACTTGAAAGTTGCTTATATATATGTTATTATTATTATTTGTCAAGTCTGAATATCTTCCATGGTTACACATCCAGAATCTGGATTTATTTTCTCCTCAGCTCTCAAACCTGCTTCTGAAATGTGCCCTTTACTTTGTTTGTTGTCATAGTGGCCCAGACTGGCCTTGGCAGGGCTATAATGGGCATTGTGAGCTGAATACAGCTGAGAAAATAGCCAAGGTTGGAGGGACATTGTTCCTATAGGACACACACACACATACACAACGACCAAGGCTGAGAAAGTGCTGTTTTCTTTGCCTTAGACAGAGACAGGAAATGAGAAGGGTATGGTACAAAGACAAACACAGATTATCATGTTTGGGATGAACAAATAGTGAGACTTTGAGACTTTCCAATAAAAGAGCAAAAGAGAGCTGTCTTAATCTGTGAGTATTTTTATTTTATAAAACTAGTTACATTTATTGCAGGTTTAGTAATACACGTTCAATAAAATACTGTAAGTTATAGATATGCATAAAAGAACTGTACAAATGTGACTCTACAGAAACGCTGTTCTGATTAATCTGAGAGAACTGACTCCTTATCACACATTTAATGTGGCAACAAGAAAAGAGAAAGAAAGAAAACATTTGCTGATTCAATTATCTAAAAATTCCAGATGTCATTTCCTGCAATAGAGGAAGTGGGTGGATTGTGCCTCAGGAAGTGGGCGTGACCTCGTGTCTCGACCTTTTACTCGCTGAGTAAACATGAAAGCATTCCTCCGGCTGTCCAGCTTACAAACTTATCATACAACCTTCATTTTGTGTTTTTGGTTATTGTTCCTAAAGTGTAATACCTGTGGAGGGTAAACAAACACGGCACAGTGAGAAGACTTAAGTTGTTGTTGGGGGGTCAGACGGGCGGCGTGCTGTAGCGAATCTCCACGTTGAATTTGTCCGGCGTCTTGGGTGGCGGAGGCTTCTTCAGCATGTTGTGCTTCATGATCACCTCCTCGTTAGCGTAGATCGGGGTGTCGGTGTCGTCAGAGTGGTACCCCGACTGGTATCCGCTCGTCTGATTGGACGACTCAGAGGCCAGAGACTCTTTACTCTTACAGCGCAGCAGCTGGCTGAGGACAGAAAACAGGAGGACGTATACTGAGGATTCACAGCTAAAACAGATCAAGAACTGTACAGTTCCCAATATATTATATATGATATTATATGAAGTTTTATGACTAGGTCCAGACCACACCTCAAACACATCCAATTTCCTCAAAAAGTATTTAAGCACACCTGATGTGTTCACTTTGAGTTTTCACCTCCCCCCTTTATCTTCTCTTGTTTTTAATACAGGAACCACTAGGGTCACTGCAAAAACCAGAGTTCCCCCCCGCTCAGTCTCAGCTCCCCGTTCCCTCCTGCCTCCGTCCAACATCGCTCTCGTCCATGCATCCATGACCCTGTTTCCTCCCCTTACAACCCAACCTTCCACCCTCAACCTTGCATCCCTAATTTGCCCTTCCAGACCCTTAATCCATTTATTTTATATCATCCAGCCCTCCGTCACTAGCAGGCTGCAGACACAGCACCCTCAGGCCCTCCTCCTGGTCTCTGGAGACTTTAATCATGTCTCTCTGTCCTCCACTCTACCAACTTTCACCCAGTATGTTTCATGCTGCACACGGGGCAGTAAAATCCTGGACTTATTGTATGCCAACTGCAAGGAGGCATACACATCATCCCCCCTCCCCCCCTGGGAAGATCAGACCACAACCTGGTTCATCTCCAGCCTGTGTACAGACCCCTGGTACACAGAGAACCAGCCGTCTCCCGCACAGTGAGGACATGGTCCAAAGAAGCTGAGGAAGCTCTGCAGGACTGTTTCAGCACAACAATGTGGGAGGAACTCTGGGACTCTCATGGGGAGGACATAGATGGACTGACGGGCTGCTTAACGGACTACATAAACTTCTGCGTGGACAACACCGTACCAACCAGGATGGTAAGGTGTTTTTCCAACAACAAACCCTGGATTAATCCTGATATAAAGGCCCTCCTTAAGGAGAAGAAGAGGGCCTTTAGATCAGGAAACAAGGAGGAGCTGAAGGCTGTTCAGAGGGAGCTAAGGAGGAAAATCAGGGAGGGGAAGAACAGCTACAGGAGGAAGATGGAGGAACAGTTGCAGCAGAACAACATCAGTGGAGTCTGGAAAGGCCTAAAAACCATCTCAGGCCACAAGAAACCAGACTCCAAGGCTGTGGGAGACCTAAAGTGGGTGAATGATTTGAACCACTACTTTAACAGGTTCGATGAGTCACCTACCCCTCCCCCGGCCCAGTCCACCCTGCTGCAACCCCCTTCATCTGCCACTTCAAGACAGTGCCCCCCCTCCTTCACCACCTTCAGCTCAACAACAGCCCCCCCACTGACATCAACACCTAAAGATCCACCTACGGCTCCAGCTCTACCCTCAGCAGACCCGTCCCACAGTCAACCCCCCTCTGCTCCACTACTCAGCCCTGCCCCCCCACCCCCCTCCTCTGCCTCTGACACACAGCCCCCCTGCTCCAGTTTGTCCTTCACAACACTTCAGGTGAAGAACCAGTTCAAGAGGATGAATGTGAGGAAGGCTACGGGTCCAGATGGCATCAGCTCCAGGCTCCTGAAGTCCTGTGCAGACCAGCTGTGTGGGACTTTTGGACATCTATTCAACCTGAGCCTGAAGCTGAGGAAGGGACCACAACTGTGGAAGACATCCTGCGTGGTACCTGTGCCCAAGACCCCACACCTCAAGGACCCCAGCAGCTTCAGGTCGGTGGCATTAACATCCCACCTGATGAAGGCCCTGGAGCGCCTGGTCCTCCAACATCTCCGCCCTGTGGTGAGTCCATCCATGGACCCACTACAGTTTGCCTACCAACCTGGCATTGGGGTGGACGATGCCGTCATCTTCCTTGTGGACCGAGCTCTGTCTCACCTGGAGAAACCTGGGAGCACTGTGAGGATCATGTTCTTTGATTTCTCCAGTGCTTTCAACACCATCCAGCCGACACTTCTGGGGGACAAAATGGAGATTGCAGGGGTAGATAACCATCTTACATCCTGATACTGGACTACCTCACAAACCCCCCAAAAAATTGAAGAAAACAAAACTTCACCTCCGACACGGTGGTCTGAGTGTGGGGTTTCCCTGGGAAAGGTTTTTTCTCTCTTTCTTTTTCACTTTTTAAATTAAAAATTTTTTTAAAAATCTCAATATTTTTTCTTAAAAGATTTCTTAATATGTTTTCTTTTTTTGGTCTATTCTTTGAGGGAAGGGAGGGAAAAAAAAGAAAATTTTCCTGAGATTTTGTAAAGGGGTTTGTGGAGAAACAACCTGAAAAAAAAGGAGAAAAAAAAAAAGAAGAGGGGGGGGATTTTTAAGAAAAAAACCCTCCCCCCACAAGAAAAAAAGAGAGAAAAAAGAGAGAGAGAGAGAGATATTAAAAATATATGTGTGTATTTAAACAAAAAAAAAAAAAAGAGTAAAAAAAATTTTCTACTCATAAAAAAAAAAAGAGAAGAGAGTATATTTTTGGGGAGAGAGAGGTGTTTTGGGGGGGGGGAGAATTCTAAAAAAAATATATAACAGAGTGGTGATATCATAGATATATTATAAGGAGGAGGAGCAAGAATGGAAGAAGAAGAAGGAGGAAGAAAAAAAAAAAAAGAAAAAGGGGTATGTGGTTGTTTGGGAGAAGGGGGGAGGGGGAGGAGAGGAGAGAGGAAAAAGAAAGGGAAAGCCCCAAAAGAAAAGAGAGTGGGAGGGGTAAGGTGTAAAGAGGAAGATGAGAGGTCTCTACAACAACACCAACCAGCACTGCTCCCAGTAATCCACATACACATCCACAACCAGCACTGATCCCAGTAGACCACATACACATCAACAACCAGCACTGCTCCCAGTAGACCACATACAGACTCCACAACCAGCACTGCTCCCAGTAAACCACATACAGACTCCACAACCAGCACTGATCCCAGTAAACCACATACACATCCACAACCAGCACTGATCCCAGTAGACCACATACACATCCACAACCAGCACTGATCCCAGTAGACCACATACACATCAACAACCAGCACTGCTCCCAGTAGACCACATACAGACTCCACAACCAGCACTGCTCCCAGTAAACCACATACAGACTCCACAACCAGCACTGATCCCAGTAAACCACATACACATCCACAACCAGCACTGATCCCAGTAGACCACATACACATCCACAACCAGCACTGATCCCAGTAGACCACATACACATTCAAATTCACAACAAACTCACCGAACATAAGTGCAATAAGAACTCATGCAATTATATCATCTGCTCAAATTATAGGAACTGGACAATTATTTATTGATATGATGGACATATTTCTGGCTTTACTTTTCTATTATATATATACTAATTTATTTTATTTGTATTAATACTGTTTTTAAATCTATGCTTCTTGTCTTTTATTGCACTATCCACTTGCTGCTGTAATGTGTGAATTTCCCCACTGTGGGACTAATAAAGGAATATCTTATCTTATCTTATCTTCTGTATGTAACAAACTGTTGTGAACCTCTATTGTTACTGGTGAGGTCTTTGTTAGTGAAATGAGTGATAGATATGCTGATGCGTAACTCTGACCTGAAGTTGGGCGTCGTTGGCAGCTGTTGATTCAGACCTTTTACCTCCTCTGGTGAGAAGCCCATCCCACTGTCTGTATGACCCTCCTGTAGAAGAGGCCATAGTTTAGAAGAACACTGGTGAGAGAAACTCTTCATATCCTTTAGTTTACCATACCATACCATACCATACCATACCATACCATACCATGCCATACCATACCATACCATACCATACCATACCATACCATACCATACCATACCATACCATGCCATACCATACCATACCACCACCACACCATGCCATACCATACCATACCATGCCATACCATACCATACCATACCATAGCACACAGTCTACTCTACTGTCCCCATCAGGGATGGAAGATACCACGCTTCACTAATTCTATACAATAGTATGTGCATGTATTTATTTGAATATTTTTATTCTGATTCTGCTATATTCATTATACATACTTTTACTACATTCCTGTTATATCTCTATGTACAGTATATGTATGTACACATACAGTACATATATACATATACAGGTACATACAGTATATACACATATACTGTGTGTATTTGTACAGTATATACTGTAAATATATACATATACTTCTAATATACATTTACTATATTCCTGTTTACATCACTGTATGTGTATGTACATAGATATACACATACATATACTGTATATGCATATACACACATATACTATACTACTATACATTATATACAGTATGTATACACACATTGTATATATATACACATACATATAGAGTATACAGTCATGAAAAATTAGGACATCCCATTAAATCTTCAGTTCTTTATTAAGAAATGTTCACATATTGATGTCTAATCTAGTTTTTATTTATCTCTGGAAAAGAAAGTGATTTAATTGCAGCTAAACAACAAAAATTAACCTTGTTTTACTCATTAAACAAGATATATCTACAAAAATGCGTATTCTGAGGAAAAAGTTAGGACACCGCCCCACGTAACAGCTAGTGTTACCCCCTTTGACTGAAATAGCTTCAGTGGGACGCGTCTTGTAGCCTTCTACCAGTCTCTGACAACAGGATTAAGATCTGGGCTTTGACGCTGCCATTCCAGGACTCTCCGGTTCTTAGTTTTCAGCCAGTCTTTGGTGGATTTACTGGTCTGTTTTGGGTTATTGTCATACTGCAGGGTCCAATCTGCTTCAGCTTTAATTTTTTTACAGATGGTCTCACTTGTTTCTCTCACTTCGACCGTCAGGAGCACACCAAACTAAATGTCTGAGGTTTAAATGGGGCGAGCCTACGTCAAAATGCTGAGTAACAGTGTTCTAATCCTGGAGGTGTCCTAATTTATTCCTCACCAAAAATTGCATTTTATTTAAAATTACATTTTACACAAAGTTTTAAAAAGTTTTTTCTTCAGTTTCAATTGCTTAGTTATATTACTTGAATCTGTCAGTATTGTTAAAATTGATATTAAATGACCATACGTTCAAATATGGTAAAAAAAAAAAACAAAAAAAACACAGGCCTTCATAGGGTGTCCTATTTTTTCCACGACTGTATACATATATATATACACACATACGTCTACATATATACAGTACACACAAAATATGAATTATGATAAGATAAGATGAACCTTTATTAATCCCCGGTGGGGATACATGCATATACTGCATAAACACACACACACACACACACACACACACACACACACACACACACACACACACACACACACACACACACTATTTTGTGTGTTAGATTCTCATTTGGTTTCATTTGTGTGATTTATTTTACAGCATATTTAATGAGAATTACTGGAGAAGTCTGAGGTCCGACTGCTTTACTGCTAACTGTTGAACATGATGATAAAGAACTTGAAACTGATGTAACAACCAAATTTAAAAAGACATTGCAGTGACAGACAGACACGGCAAACACAAACTATAACAAATTAATAATGCTGCTACCTGCGGGCCTACCTGGGTGTGCTTTGCTTTGCCTCTCAAAACTTTCCTGTAACGTCTTTAGTCGGACGGGGGGTGGGGGGGTGCAGGAGACATGGCCATCTTCTTGTTTTTGTTCTTCCTCCTTGTAACTCTCAGGCGTGTTTTTAAATGTTTAAAGAGACTACTCGTGTTACCCGTGTGCCACTTTCTTGTCACAAATACTGCATCTTGCTGTAATTTTATCTAAGTAGAAAACACACGACGCTGCGTTTGCTGTCATTCACGCCGTTCGCTCCACAGTCATGTGACACCGCCGAGCTCAGGGCTGCTTTGGCACAAACATTATATTGAAAATGTTTGAAAGTGATGCAGCCACCCATGTTGTGTTTATATCATTTTATTATTGATATTTTTAAAAGGAACTGACACCAAATGAGTAGCTTGTGAGTCTCAAAGTATCAGTACCACAGTATTGATGCACCCATCCCTAGTCTGACATATCATCTCATCATATAGCTGCTTCCATAATAAAAAGAGGCAGAAAAGCAGCAGCATGAGTTTGGGACACCAGCAAGGCGGCGTTTCTTTTTTAATTGGGTTGATTTTATCATTATTAATCTGCCTGTACTTTTTTCTACTAATCGAATAATCATTTTGTCAATAACATGTCAGAAAATAGCCACCACACAGTCAACAGAAAGAGCAACTGTAATGCCTTAATTTCACTCCCGGAGATCAGTACAGTAAATCTGATTCTGATCAGTACAATCTAGTGCAATCCGTAAAACAGCTGTCATTTTATTTTTTTCTACCGTGTGAGGTAGGGCTGATTTTGTGATGGTGTTTCATTACACAGCATTATTTTAAACACATTTCTAATATTTCAGGAACATTGCAGAACAAAGAAAATGTCGCTCATTCTCACAGCAGTTAGTAGATCAAATGTGTGACTACATGTGTTTGGTGACACTCACCATGATGCTGCTGTGCGCCACCGGGATGTCCTCAAACGTCTTCACACTGAGGGGCCGACTGCACCGCTCGCTCTGTTCGGACAGTCTGCACAGAGCAGATACGTCATTAAACAGGGTCCACAGCTCAGCATCTGAGCTTTTACCACCATTTCACACCAAGCACGGAAACATGTAAAAACTGATGTTGAGGGTTTTTACTGCACACTATACAGACAGTGGTTCTTATGAATGCTTGCAAACCAGAACATTCGTTAGGGGGAAAAATATTTGTCTATGTAAATAGATGTCATACCTCCAGGCATTATGTATGCGTTTTGTATCTATTGATAATCTAAATGTAACCCACTGTCGGCTGTTGCTTCTCACTAAGGAGTGATATTTAAGATATTTAAGATGTTCATGCTATTTAGATGTTGGATGAATTTACCTATATTGTTGTGACATGTTATTTATTATTCTTACTAAAAGATTTTATACATGTATATGGACTTAGTCACTGATGAAAAATGACAAATAGCTATTTATAAACTTTCTTTTACTTCTCTTTTTATTGTCATTATTATATGATATATAATTGTTTACCCTGCCAACATGCAGCTTATTGTTTCCTCCCCATTTTTCCAGCCTATGCTGAATCAGTTCCCAATTAGTGTAAAAGAATTTGAGTATCAGATCTGTTTGACTCGTGGCATTGAGATGTTAGTCGTCTTATAAAGCTGACTGCATTAAATCCATGTGCTCCAGTGTGTTTTGGCCTGTTTCAAGACTGCTGTATTCGGTGTGCACCGGACTGACATACGATTCCTCATGAATGAAGCACGTGAAACCTCCTTTCTTCATAGCTCCAGGTACCTTGGCGTTTGCTCCAAAATGGGGGCACGTCTTTGGTTTCTCAACACCCAGTGTATGAGAATCACTGCGACAATGCCCGAAACAACCAAATAAAGCATGATATAAGGCTGGAGATTGCCCAGCAGCTGGGATACAGTACAGATGGTAATGTAGCTGATATTCACTTGTTCACATTAGGGATGCTAATTTTGAAAAAGAAAAAATAACCATTAACCAACCCTCTTTAATCGATTATTAACCGTTAATGAACAAGATTTGTGCCTTGCATGCAACAGTGCGTCAGTTGCATTATATGAGCACAACTGACAACAGACTCAACAGTTCACCATCAGGAAAGCTACTGTAGCAGCCACGGTGCTGCGTTCACTGTCTCCAGTTCACCACCAGGAGAGTTACTGTAGCAGCCACGATGCTGCGTTTACTGTCTCCAGTTCACCATCAGGAGAGTTACTGTAGCAGCCACGGTGCTGCATTCACCGTCTCCAGTTCACCATCAGGAGAGTTACTGTAGCAGCTACAGTGCTACGTTCACTGTCTCCAGTTCACCATCAGGAGAGTTACTGTAGCAGCCACGGTGCTGCGTTCACTGTCTCCAGTTCACCATCAGGAGAGTTACTGTAGCAGCCACGGTGCTGCGTTCACTGTCTCCAGTTCACCATCAGGAGAGTTACTGTTGCAGCCACGATGCTGCATGTACACATAGAGACACTTTCCCAATAACAGTCCGCCACCACTACATCATTTAGTTTAGAAGGTTTTCAGCTGTGTGTCTGATCGACGTAATGATACTCGCCTAGATAACAATAGCAATTGTTCGACAAACAGTGTGTGCGTTTGTGTTATGTTAGCAGCTGTAGCTCTGCTGGAGGTTTGTGCTCCCCGTAGCATACACAAATTTCCAACAGATCATGTGTGTGTGGTGGTGAGTGTGTGTGTTGGTGGTGTTATAGCTGTGATCGTAGCTGTAACAGACAGTGTGTTCAGTTTATTTGTCGGTGAATAAATGCTACGAGGCTACAAGCTACAACTCCTCAGCTGGAAGTCCAGAGCCAACTTCCTGTATCTGGGCCGGCTCTCTCTTAAGGTGGACCAGCTTTTCTCCTTAAAGTAACGAGATGCTTCCCTGAGTTTTTCTCAGCTTTTTAATTCATTATTGTTATTTTTTTTTAACCGTTTTAACCGTTAGTGGTTAAAATGCTTAATGTTGGTTAACGGTTAAACAGTTAATTTTTAAAATTCCTAACACAGACAGGATTCAAGTTACTGGTCACAGAACAGGGCTAGCCACAACAGCTAGCGTTAGCATCAAATTTGGGGTCCAGTTATTTCATGTAATGTGTAGTTAACATTGTTTTCTGTTGTATGGAGTGGACTCACTACCTTGCATGGCAGCTGGATTCTTATGTTGTCACAAGATCGCGTCAAACAAAAATCCATCTTATCAGGCTTGAACTAATGTGTATTTGTGTCCGGCAAGCCAGAACACAAACCAATCAGCATCCTGTGAGGAGCTATTGGCAGCTACAGGCGTGGCTTAGGTACGTGAAACGACACAGAGGCCATTCGTTCTAAACAACAGTGGCAGAGTGAGATTATCATGCTGCTGACCCAAGGGACGATGGATTGTCATAGTGGAACTGAGCCTCCAGGATTTCCCCACTTTGGGGCCTGCTGTAGGGGCCCCTGGGGTCTTGGGTCACTGGAGATCCTTCTGCCTCACTGTCTGCTGTCAGAGGGATGTAGTCCTTTCCATCCTGGAGAGACAAAGAGTACTCAAATATTAGGACTGTCAATCGATTAAAATAGTTAATCAAGATTAATCACGATTGTCCATTATTATTTGTGATTAAATGCAAATAAATTGCACATTTTCTATCTGTTCAAAATGTACCATAAAGGGAGATCTGTCAAGTATTTAATACTCTTATCAACATGGAAGTGGGCAAATATGCTGCTTTATGCAAACTTATGTACATAACTATATATATACTATATAACTATAATTATAATAAAGTGGGCATGTCTGTAAAGGGGAGACTGGTGGGGACCCAGAGAACCCATTTACATTCACATATCTGGAGGTCATAGGTCAAGGATCCCTTTGAAAATGACCATGACTGTTTTCCCTAAAATTCAGCGTAAGTTTGGAGCATTAGCTAGTATGACATGGTTGGCACCAGTGGATTCATTAGGTTTTCTAGTTTCATATGATCCCAGCATCTTCATTCTAGCTTTAAAACTGAACAGAAAAATCACAAGTTGCATTAATGCATTAAAGAAGTTAGTGACACTGAAGTTAATTTGTGTTAACATATTATCATGTTAACTTTGATAGCCCTATCAAATATATATCCCCCTACTGGATCTATTAATCCACACAAATCAGTTTTCTCCTGTTACAACTAGTTTTCATCAGCCGGTTTTTTCCCACTTCATTATGAGCTAATGACTTCCTAAATTTCCCAGAATGACTTGGCACCGCCACATGAATGGGTGTAAACTTGTTGCACTGTGTTGTTCGGGTACACAGGGAACACCAACAGCCATAACAATAGCAAAATGAAAGACAGACTTTTTTTGTGCGCCTTTAATCAGAAACTGACCTCAAAGACTATTGAGGCTGTGCAGAAACTGGGGCATCTGCATCCTGCGTGATTTCCCCACAGTGCTGATTGTTGAAAGAATTTGTATTTTTAGGATGTGACAGACAACTGACAATATTTTAGAGTTTAAATGTTTTATGGACACATAATTAGTGCCGTTTAGTGGCGTTAAAATGATTTTGCATTGATGCAATATTTAATGTAACTTGTGATTTTTAGGCTATAGCGGGCTCAGTTATAAAGATAGAGTGAAGATACTGGTATCATACAAAACTAGAAAACCTAAGGAATGCCATGTCATACTAGCTTATCATGAAGAAGGCTAGATAACACTTTAATGCTAATTTTGGTGAGGAAAAACTGGCATGGCCATTTTCAAATGGGTCACGTGACCTCTGACCTGAAGATATGTAAATGAAAATGGGTTCTGTGGGTACCCATGCGTCTCCCCTTTACAGCTGTTGTTGACTGTTGGGCTGCACTTTGTTATGATTTGAGCATATTTTTTATGCTAAAGTCAGTACCTGTGAGGGTTTCTGGACAATATCTGTCATTGTTTTGTATTGTTAATTGATTTCCAATAATAAATAAATATAATATAAATAATAAAATACATACATTTGCATAAAGCAGCTTATTTGTCCACTCATTGTCGATAAGAGTATTAAATACTCGACAAATCTCCCTTTAAGATACATTATGAACAGAACTGCATGATTCATTTGCGATTAATCCTGATTAAATATTTTAACCGACTGAGTTTTGACACAAACATACTTGTTGAGCGCTGGCCTGCAGCAGGTTGCCCAGATGTCCGACCAGCTCTGCGAATGTCGGCCTGTCTGTGGGACGATCCAGCCAGCAGTCCAACATGGTCTGGTATCTACCAGCATAAGTAAATTGGATGATAAGACACTGGAGCGAGTTATATTTCAGTGTGGAACTTCATCATGTGAACTTTCCACTCACATCTCAGTTGTGGCGTATTCTGGGGGTCTCATCCTAGTGCCTTCCTTCAACCTCCTGCAGAATAACTCGTCAATGCAAACACCCGGGTAGGGAGAAGCCCCTGTTGGAGATAACACAGATGTAGTATTACAGATACACAGTGATCATTATGTGTCTGCATAATGGTGATTATCAGGCTTACCCAGAGAAAAGATCTCCCAGAGGAGAACCCCAAAGGACCAAACGTCGCTTTGTGTGGTGTACACCCGATCGAAAATGGTCTCAGGAGCCATCCACTTTAGAGGGAGACGTGCCTATATTAAGAAGAAGATGCATATTTCATTCTCTTCTCACACTTTATTTGACTATTTACTAAGCCACTCCCTTGAAAGGCCATTGCCCAATCCTACGTTAGAAACCGGAAAAATGCAACACACTCACCTGTGAATATTCTAACTCTAGGGCTTTTACTGTGAAGGGTATGAAAAGGAAGAGTGGCTCTGGTCAACACTGCCTTTGTCAAGGCTGAAAGAGGAATAAAGTTTGCCCTCCTGGTTCAGACTATGGAGCCTCCATAAATAGAGGCGCCACTCAACGCTAGTAATGTTAGCTAGCTTAGGGCCAAAACAGTACACCACACTATTAGATTCATTCATGAACAAGGATACTAAACAAAACGTAAATCTTGTAAAATTTCTCGCGCTCAAACGAGACTTTGGTTTAAACAAACATGATGGACAGTCAGGAAGAATTAGTGATGTTCGTTTTTACTTTGTACTGAAAATTCATGAAGGATGGATGGATGAAGTCATGGAGACATGTTAAATAAACACTTGAGTTGTTGCCACAAATCAACAAGTTGCTCCTCCATTTCTGAGCTCCATCTTACTATGACTTCATGCTTCACGTTTTGCATTAGCTCCTTCCGATGGGAGAATCAGGCCCAAAACTCTTCTCGTGCAGTGTAAATAGGGAACTCACATCTCCCTTGCGGACATAGTCAGGGTCTTTGTAGACATCTCTGGCGAGGCCGAAGTCGCAGATCTTCACCACATTGTTCTCTGAAAGCAGGATGTTTCTGGCTGCTAGATCTCTGTGGATACACTGCAGGGCAAACAGAAACAAAGGAATTATTTTCTTTGATTTTGGATGCGCGTACACAGATTTCTAAATAGTTGTAGTTTCACCTTGCGGGAGGACAGAAACTCCATGCCTTTGGCCACTTGGAAGCTGTAGCTTATCAGGTCCTTCATGGTCAGATGGTCATCGTCTGAGCTCTCTGTGGTCACATTAAAACCATAACTGTGAGCCCTGAACAACATAACAAGCAATGTACTGGTGCAAAAGTGGAAGCTGTGCCATTCAGTCATCTTCCCCCACCTTCCTGAGTGTCCATGTTGCTGCCTGAAGCTCCGTCCCCAGCTCTGGAGCAGACTGCCGTTCCTGTGCAGATGTCCAGCTGGGCGATATTCGCCAGGCCCAGATCACCTTCAGTCACATCCTCCTCTGCAGACACCCACTTCTGGCTGTCCACCCGCTTCCTCTGTTGGGAAAACAATGATACTTTATTCAGGTTGCTGGTTTTTCCATGTTGGATACAATCTGTAGGTCAGTTACTGGAATGCATTGCTGTATAATGGTCCGTGGTCAATGCTGTCACTTAGTGCAGTAGTCTACGCTGAGTGTAACCACATCAGAGAGAGCTATGCATCATTTACCTTGTAGGGGCTGTACTCTCCACGCTGGCTTTTCAGATAGCTGGAGAGGTTTCCATGTTTACAGTACTCCACTATCACCATGAGAGGCCCTGCGGAGAGCAAAGAGGTAAAGGATCGACTCACTACTACACTACATTACTTTACATCACAGGACAACAGAGGACATCTAGAGGCTGATTTAATGAGACGTGTGAGGTGTATTAGAAAGACAGGAAAATAGCCACCCCAAGTAGACACACATAACTATGATTAGGTCAGGAAACGCTTGTTAAGTTCCATCATTAGCCCTCATAAAATGAGAAAATTACTCAGAAACACTGCATGCTCAGGACACAAAAGGGGACAAAGTAAATACAGAACAGCTATGTAGTCACTCACCTCCAGGCTTCGTACAGGCTCCCAGCAGGTTGACCACGTTGAGATGATGTCCAATATGAATGAGGATTTTCAGCTCTGACATCAGGGCACGATACTCACTCGATGTGGCTCCCTCTGTAACAGAGAGATGAATTTAACTGTTGGTTTTGCTTGCATGTATGTGGGTGTGGAGAGAAGGAAGGACAAAACACTAACCCTTAAGCATCTTGACTGCGACAGTGGTGCACGTGGTAGCTTTCTCAATGCCAAAGGCGGCTGCTTCTACCACCTGACCAAATGCTCCTCGTCCGAGTGGGTCACCTTTAATGCAAAAAACACTTATGATAAGGACACACTTGTAAATAACACCATCAGTGCTGCAGTAACCCTTCAGCAACACCACCTGTCATAATATGTGTTCATTTGAATTGAAACTGGAAATTATTCAAAACTAATTACGGTATATAAAATGAATAATTTATAGCCATGCTAGCGTTGATCCACCACTTTGGTCCAATATCTTTCTTAACACCTATCTATTAGATGGACTGCTATGAAATTTGGTTCAGACATTCATGTCAAATCAGGATGAACTGCATATAGCTGCATGAGAACATCATTATCACCATCAAAATCTCACTAGTCTGTGATATGACAGCTTTTTGGGCTGTGCTGAGCCCCAAAACTGATGCCATGTCTCGGGCTCAGATCAGGCTTGGGCATGCAGGTTCATATAGGGTTAGGCCTGACTTTTCGGCCCCGATCATAGTTCTATACCTGATAAACATCAGCATGTTAGCCTTGCTGTTTTTCCTTTTGTCTCAATGTAAGAAGACTAAGTTTTCAGCCACGGTAGCAGCTCTGTGAGGCTGTTCTTAGACACAGTGATGCTTTGTGCAAGTAGCTAACATCAGTATGCTAAGATCACAAAGACAAAGCTGACATGCTTCTGTTTAATAGGTTTACCATGTTCACCATCTTAGTTTTGAGGGTTGTTGAGATATTGTCAGTCTGGACCGATGTGGTCGCCCTGACACACCAAGTCAGTGATGGACAGTTTGAGGCCGTCTGTGAGCATCCGTCAGCCTTGTTTTTGCAGTTTGTCACACACCGTCAGCTCCAGTCTGCCTGTGTTGGCGGCTTTCCAGCCGATTCATCACATTGAATCGGCGGTGAAGCCCGTCGGTGAAAGAAATCTCTCTGATTGGCTGCTCAACTTGGAAGTGAGGAAAACAAGCCAACAACTAAAGTAAGGGGGAAAAACACCAAAGGCTCTTCTAATTTTTCATATTTATCTCATCTGATCATTCCAACACACAAATATTTTCACAACAACATGAACATCTAGAACGAAGCTAAGTGGAGAGTGATGTGAAAATGGTCAGCAAATGCTATTGTGTTTCATGTACTCATTGTAACAACGACTTGTATGTCCGCCGTCCTCTGTCATCCTGTTTCCCTTTTTGAACGACGAATACAAACTACCGCCACCTGCTGGTGTGGAGAGGTATTTCCTCTCACACAGGTGCAGAACTTACATGCTAGCTGGCAAATGGCTGTCGTCTTTGTGGTGTGTTTGACTGCAAATTTTTGGTCAAGACAAAAGCGACGTGAACTGACTCAACAGTGGGCCTTTGTTGCTGCTAGTTCATGTCAGATTGGTGTGTCTGGTTCTTTAGAGACATGTTGTAAACATGAACTATGACAGAAAAAAAGAAATTAAAAAAAATGAGATGCAATATGATAATTTAGAAACTCTTCTAAGGAAACTGTCTGAGCTAGATAATTCAGTGATGCAGATGCTTGCTGTCTCCTAACTCGCTATGCCAACTTGCTGCCTATAGTATTCTCACCTAGCTTCAGCCGGTCCCGAGGGAACTCCCATTTGTTGGCATCATATGTGAGCCTTTCACACTGCTCATCCATGGGCATGTCTTCTGAGTCCAGGATCATGGACAGGTAGCCCGTCTTCAGATCCCCACCACTTTGCTGAAACAATGAGCGACAGAGAGTGAATATGTGTGAATTAATGAATAAAAAGGGGCCCAATCAGTGCTGCTGGTCTACGTGACTTATGGGAGCAGAGAGTGGCCCTGTTGTTCCTGGACACAAAGGAGAGCCAGACCAGTCACTTCCAATCAGTCAGACACCACCACAGTGTGTATGTGTGTGTGTGCTTGTGTTTTATTTGTGTTTTTTATTTTTTATCAGTATCTGCTCCCTTGTGCGTAACTGGAGGGAAAACCCCAGGAAGGATGTATGTAGTAGGCAAAGGGAGGATGAGGATGAGGAAATTCTTACCCTCTTTCTTCCACGGATGACAAAGACGATCAGTAACCAGAAACCCATAGCGATGACCACTGACCCGATAGGAACAATCAGTTCCACATTAGTTTTTTCTTCTGCACCTAGAGTAAACACGATACAAGTTCACAATTATAGCAACGTGTGAACGAACAGAGTATGCAACTAACCTGACAAATTCAGGGCCTATTCTTTGGGGAAAAACTTGGGACAGCCACAGTGGAATGTCAATTATAATTTCCATGGCGTGCCTTGGCAGCGTTTCATAATTTTCAGACAGTTTTGTCATTGTCTTTGGCATTAACATGTGTCTATGTGTGTCTGTGTTTGGGTTGGAGGAAGGAGACAGTTGGAATCTGGACTGTAAGCAAACTGATATTTTATCTAGTCATAACAAGTTGTAAGGAATCAGCACGAACAACCACTGCCAAAGACCACTTGGAAAATGCCAATCAGCACCACAGTGTGTAACTACAGTACATGCTGTAATGAACTGTCTCTCTCCACTGCAATTCAGTTTAGGGACTGTACGGACATTTTTACAGGGAAAGAGAGGGAAGAAAAGGGGAAGGTTAGGTATTTTTTCTTTATGCTGAAGGCAAAGTAGTATATATATATATATTTTTGCAAAGCTTCTTCTCTGTTGGTCTGTAAAACTCACATGCAGAGATTTTCTACCATCCTCCCTTGTTTGGGGGGCTGACACCGGGAGCTGATGTAACTGGGTCTACGTTCTGCTGGCGGGGACCAGGTCACGTAGGCCCTGGTTCTAGTTAGCGCATTTGTTTGTTTTGTTGTTTGTCGCTGTGTCTCTGTGTTCAGGACAGAAAGGGTGGACAGGAGAACAGAGGCTGGAGCTGGGGCAGGACTGGCCTCTCCCTTTGTCCTGCACTCTCCTCATTGTTTTGGATTTAGAAACCCCCAGGAGGATGTGTGCTAACTGGGCCAACTTCCTGTCATGCAGAAGCAAAGTTATTCTTGTTCTCCATCTTTGATATCAAAAATGTTGTATGAGTGATGTGAATTGGTGAAGTTTTGAGCTCAAATATAAACAGTTTTTGTGGGTACTGTCAAGAGGCTAAGGTAGCTTGTATACAGTATCTTGTATGAAACTATGAACAATATATTCTTTACTATCAGCTATGGATGGATTATTGAACAGACCTACTGCGCACAGGTCTCTGGGCCAGAGCCTCTGTTTGAAGAGACCTTTAACATTTCTAGTTGGAAAGTAAATTAACTCTAAATTGAGTAATTGGCTACAAAGAGATGCAAATCTGTGCTACAAACTGATGCCAAATTACTTTAAAAGAAACAAAATGACTATGAAGGGATGCAAAATGATTACAAGAAGACACCTAGAGACACAGAAGGACTACAAAGAGACACAAAACTATTTCAAACACACAAAATTATCACAAAACAACTACAACAGATAGACAACAGATGCTAAAAAGAAAATGACTACCAATAAACACAAGACACAAGACTAAGACACACAAAAGATATACAAAGAAAAGCAAAACGAGTAGAAACACAAAAAGACTGTCAAAAAGACACGGTCACAGAATGACTACAAAGACTCACAAAAATACTAAAAAAAGAAAAAAGATAACTACAAAGAGACACAAACAGACCACAAAATACTACATTGAGACAGAATTACCATAAAGAGACAAACCACGTACAGAAACGCGTGAATGTCTACAAAGTGATAAAAAACAACTACTACAAAGACATGCAAAAAGACCACAAAAGACTACTTTGAGACAAAACAACTACAAAGAGACAGAATCTCTCCAAGGAGAGACAAAAAGACTACACTGAGATAGAATGACTACAAAGAGACACACAACAACTACAAATAGATGCAAAAAGACTACAAAGATGCAAAAGGACTATGAAGACACGCATAATGTCTAAAAAGAGAGACAAAACCACTAAAAAGATACAAAACTACTACACAGAAGCACAAAAAGACCACAAAAAGGCTACGCTGAGACAGAACAACTACAAAGAGATACAAAGTACAAAGAGAAGCAAAATGAGTACATACACAAAAAAGACTATGAAGTGATGCAAAATGACCACAAAGAGACACAAAACAACTACAAAGAGACATAGAACCATTACAAAAAGACACAGATTGACTACAAAAAGACACAAAACAACTACAAAGAGACATAGAACCATTACAAAAAGACACAGATTGACTACAAAAAGACACAAAACTGCTACAAAGAGACAAAGAACCATTACAAAAAGATGCAAAATTACTCAAAAAAAAACTACTACAAACTACTACTACAAAGCACAAAGAGACCACAAAAAAGACTCCACTGAGACAACAACTACAGACAGACACAAAAATATGACTACTTCCAGTCTGGGGGCCTTGCTCTTATGTAGAAGGGGTGGGGGCCTTTGACCTGTCTGTGCCCAGGGGCCCATTGTCTCATAATCCATCTATGTTGTCAGAAAACAGGATATTTAGTAATATTTCAGGTTTGACTCGGGGAGGGACTGACCTTCAGTTGTCAGATAGGCCTGTGAGGTGTCACAGCCACGGCTGTTACATGCAGTGCAGGTGTACAGACCGCTGTCCTCCTTCTTCACACGCTGAATCGTCAAAATGTGGTTGTGCTGACTCAGAATCACGCCTGAAAACAATGCATACTGTTTTTTTTTAAAACAGCTATGACAACTCATGAAGTGAGTCAGCGTTCAGTGAAAAAGCCATGCACCGTCTAACCTGAGCCCTCCACCATAGTGTGGTTGTTTTTGGTCCACACCACCGTCGGCTTCGGCGTCCCAGCAGCATCACAGAGGAGACTGATTGTTGCACTCACGTTGGCTTTTTGATCGGTTAGATTATTAAGGATTCTTGCAGCCTCAAGACCTAAAATTGGGATGAAAGTAAGTTCAACACTGGAAAACTAGAAATGTCAGTTTTTGTTGACTTTTAAGAATTAGCTAAAGTTGTGAGGCACAAAGCAACTTTCAACTACTGCATTTAATATAAAAAAAATCTGCTCCAATCAGAACATGGCAAACTGCAGCCCAACCGACAACTACAGCTGTCAGTGTGTCAGAGTGCTGACTTGACTATGACTTGATCCAGACTGACTGGGACTATCATAAAGTGGGCATGTCTGTAAAGGGGAGACTGGTGGGGACCCACAGAATCCATTTACATTCACATATCTGGAGGTCAGAGGTCAAGAGACCCTTTCGAAAATGGCCACAACAGTTTTCCCTTGCCAAACTTTAGCATTTGGAGCTTTATTTATCCTCCTTCATGACATGGATGGCTGGTACCAATGGAAGTTTTCTAGTGTCATATGATACCAGTATCTTCACTCTAGCTTTAAAACTGAGTCTGCTACAACCTAAAAATTACAAGCTGCATGAATGCATTAAAGAAATTATTGGCATTAAAACAAATTCGCACCAATGCATTATTATCTCATTAACTTTGACAGCCATAGTGTTGGATTTCTGTCACTTCAAACAATGGTTTTCCAGTCTGAGTGATAGATTTGTAGCTACTGAATGTCACAGTATTCTCAACCATATAAAGGGAATGGCACATTTTTCTTACCTTTGAGAGAAAGACGACGCAGCAGGCAGGTTTTCTCCTGAGTCTTGATGTTTTCCACCTGACAGGCGTACAGACCCTCATCCTGAGGGGACGCAGAGGGCAGCGACAGCTCCAGAGTCACGTTGCTGCCCTGCAGGCTGTGCAAAGCCACATGTGACGGGGGGCTCCGCTGTAGTGCAACGGTGGAAGACGTATTCAGATATTTTACTTAAGTAAAAGTAGCAATACCAGCATGTAAACAAAACTGTTGCTTGTAAATTAGATTAGATAATGGTGCAGATTGATGTAGGAATATATATTTCATGGGTGTTTATTTTTGTATTTTATTTTTATTTTATTATGATTTTGTATATCTATTATTATTATTATTATTATTATTATTATTATTATTATTATTATTATTATATGTAGGAGTCATTTGATTTGTTGACCAAAATGTGACAAAATTTATATAACAAAAAAATACTCTGTTACAAGTAAAAGACCTGCATTCAAAATCTTATTAGGTACAAAGTATTAGCATCATATAAATGATATTAAGTACCAAAAGTAAAAGTATTCATTATGCAGAATAATATATCTCACATCCCAGGATCATAATTGTTGATGCATTAATGTGTTCATCATATTACTGTTGCAGCAGGTCAAGGTGGAGATAATTTTACTGGCTATATATTGCTGGGTAGTTTAATCTCTAATTAATACATGATTTATTAGCTGGTTATATTTTGTATTAATAATCCATCCATCAACCGCTTGTCCCGTTAGGGGTCGCGGGGCTGGAGCCGATCACAGCTGGCACAGGGTGAAGGCGGGGTTCACCCTGGACAGGTCACCAGTCCATCACAGGGCACATAGAGACAGACAACACAGAGACAGACAACACATTCATGCTCACATCCACACCTACGGGCAATTTAGAGTCATCAATTAACCTAAACAACATGTCTTTGGACTGTGGGAGGAAGCCGGAGTACCCGGAGAAAACCCACGCTTGCACGGAGAGAACATGCAAACTCCACACAGAAGAGTCCCAAGCCGGAATCGAACCTGCGACCCTCTTGCTGTGAGGCAACAGCGCTAACCACTGCACCACCATGCAGCCCTTGTATTAATAATCTGAATGCGCAAAGTAGCTAAAGCTGTCAAATACAGGAAGTGGTAATATTTCCCTCTGAGATGTAGTGGACTGTAGTGGAGCAGAAGAATAAGTCAGTAAGTAAATAGTCAAGTAAAGTACCTCCAGATTGTTTTTAAGTACAGTCATATTCCACCACGGGCGACACGGCTGCACCGACACAATCTGCTCGGACTCTGATATGTTGGTCACACCGAACCACGTCAGGTTGCCGTAGATCAGCTTGTCGGCCTTACACCGCAGAACCACGTGGTCCTCCTCTAAGGGCTCACTGGAAGGAGACATGCTCACCGCGAGGCCACCTGCAGACGGACATGCAAGCAATAATAATGAGTACTACTGAAATGTAGTCATGATTACAGACATGATATGGATAAAAAAGAAAAAGCAGCACTTACGTGTGACGTGGAAGAAGATGATGCGTGAATCCTCTCCTACTTTGTTGGCAGCCGTGCATCTGTAGAGGGCATGGGCCTCAGCTTTCTGAATCTTCAGAGAGCTCACAATTTTCTGGGGAAATGTATTTACTTTGTTAATAAATAGGGCCGTCAAAATTAACGCTATAATAACGCAACTTCCTTTTAATGCCACTTATTTCTTTAACACATTAACACAACTTGCTATTTCAGAGGTTGTTATTTAAGTAAAAGTATGTAAGTGTTATCAGCTAAATGTACTTAAAGTAAAAGTACTAATTGTGCCTGTCAGTGATTTTTTTTACTCAAGTAGTATTCTAACAGTATTTGAGTAATATGCTTAGTTGCATTCCAGTACTGTTATTAATGTAGTCAAAATGCAACATCCACTGTAGGATTCTCATGGTGGTGATGGAGCAGGGAGACGGGGGTGTAGAGGAGTTATTTACCTTCTGGGAATGCTCAGCATCAATCATAATCCGTTCTACGGGATGGTGACCGGTGCTGTTGCTGATATCTCTCCAACCAGAACACTCTGCTAGCTGTGCCTCAGAATTTATCAGCCCTGACCTGTTGGACAAAAAAACCAAAACCAACCGGGTGACCCTCACATATCTTGCTATGATCAAATTTTCCTGTCAATGAAGGTGCAGTGCTAAACTTCTGCAGAGGCTTCTCTTTCACTCTGATGCACCGAACTCTAGGGATGCTAATTTTTAAAAATATTCTTAACCGATAATCAACCCACGTTAACCGGTTATTACCCATTAACCGATTCGATGTGTGCCTTGCATGCAGCGGAGCACAACAAACTGTTAACAGTTCACCACCAGTAGAGCTACTGTAGCAGCCACGGTGCTGCGTTCACTGTCTCCAGTTGACCATCAGGACAGTTACTGTTAATGGTGCTGCATTTAGTGTCGCAGAGATGCAGCCACTTTGCCAGTAACAGTCTCCACTGCAGATTTAGTTTAGCAGGTTATCAGCTGTCTGTCTGCCTGGATTAACGATAGCAATTGTCTGACAAACAGGGTGTGCTGCAGCTAGTTTCCAACAGACTGTGTGTGTGTGGTGTTGGTGAGTGTGTGTTTGTTGGTGGCATTATAGCTGTGAACGTAGCTGTAGCAGACAGTGTGTGTACGGTGTATTTGTTGGTGAACAAATGCTACGAAGCTACAAGCTACAACTCCTCAGCTGGAAGCCCAGAGCCAACTTCCTGTATCTGCACTGGCTCCACCAGCTTTTCTCCTTAAAGTGAGAGAAATGGAGAACTCTGAATTTGTTTTTCATGTTAATTCCTGTCCTGTCTGTCTGTCCTGTGCTGTTGTGCAATTTATTTCAGTTTTAGGCAGAGACAAACTGTTAATCCAAATTAAGTAGCACAGGAAAACTGGATGTGTCAATTGTAAAATAAAGAGCTGCAGAAATGAGTCCTAAAACCTGGAAAGAAGTTTGCATCTTTGCACTTCAGTGGGTTTTAGGTCAGATACCTGTTAACACAAGCTTAAGAGATTTTAACGTTTTGTTCTACAACATAGAATATTTTAATAACAGCCCTGTCTACTGAAAATTATGCTCCCATACAACAAAATTGCATTGTGAATTATGTTTTGAGGGAAATGTATTTTGTAGTTTGTTTTTGACACATCACAAAAGTTTATTATGAAACAGTTTTGTTTTGTTTCAGTATTGTAGGCATTTTAAGTCAAACCATGGTCTTTTTGTTTTTTACAAAACCTAATCGAGTATTTTTGTTGTGTTTTTTGTCTTGTTTTGTTTGAATTTACAACATTAACAACATGCTTTAAACTGTTTAAAGTGCCATCGTAATCTAGGAGAAATACATTTCCCTCAAAATGTAAATGAGAATCCAGTTATTACGCAATTTTGTAGGATACAAGTTTGGTTATTAAATATCCCATTTGTGAATTTTGAAGCTTTAATGTGTCTTTAAAAAGGCGGTTGCTAACAAGTGGTTAAATGAGACTACTAAACATCATCTCGCCGAACGCTTGTCCACCTTCAGCTCAGTGGTGGTGACATCATATATTATGTGACTGTGGTTTAGTTCCTTGATAGCCTAACATTAGCTTTTTACTTCCAGTAAATGCATTCACACTTCAAATATAAGAAAAGTGGTGTTCATTAGTGGAAATTATCTTGCTGAATAAAACGTGTAAGTATCATAAACGTCAGTTTGCCACAGAGCTTATTTTTTGCAATAATCTAAAACACAACAGAACTATCCCATCCCCTTTTTGTGCAATCCTACCTTCCTGGTTGGCCTTCAAAAGTATGTCATCCCTGGAGCACTCTATAGGGTACATGCTAACAAGGGAAAGAAAGTTTGCACGACGAAGTGAAGCTTCAGCAGGAAGAAGCTCTTTTTTTGACAGAGAGCATGACGGGAACAACAGGAAACATAGTGCAGGACTGAGGAAGTGCTATGATGTGTAGGCAGGAGATAAGGGAACCTGCTGATGGTCTTCGCTGGACACTCACACGCCTCCCCCTTCCTATCAACACTCTTCAAATGGCAGTATACCTGAGGAGGCTACCATGTACTCAACGAGACCTCGGACAGACCTGCCATCTTAAACGACTGATCTAGAGAGGTACGAGGCTTGTCGCAAAAACATCTTTGACTGTTCAAAATCCGTTTCGAAGTCTGAATAATTGATGTCCCTCTAAAAAAATGGGCATTGTGAGGAGCATGAATCATATCCGCTGATCTCCATCAGGTCAAAGCGGGCTCTCATTGTGTCTTCTCTTGTTTTTGTCAACATCACGAAAGCAGCTATTCCTCTCCTAAATCAACAACCTGTTGACAATGAGTGACCGAGAGGCATGTGAACACAAAGGGAAGTCCACTCGTCTTTCTCTTTTTCTGACTCACATAGGCTTGGGCAATATGACAGAAAATGGTCCTCACATATCCACGATAACAGAACAATATTCAATTATACAACACCTGTTATGAATTTTGGACAATATTCTGTCTCTAGCTCTCTTTCTCTCAAGCTGTAGCCTACATAATTAGGCTATTGTAGCCCCAACTCCAGCAAGAAAGATGCCTGCTCTCATTTGCAAAAAGACTGCGAATGCACCTATTTAGGAATGCTTTGGTTTTAAACCACATGAAAAGGAGAGCCAGAGAATGTGAACAAAGTGTTTTGTAAGCTGTGCAATAAGCAAGTCAGGACTTAAGACGGAAACACCACAAATCTCTGCTGCAATCTTATAACTCACCTTCCAACAGAAAACACAAGTCTGCCACCAACTCCATCCACAAAGAGCAGCTACACCAAAACTCCTACCACAGGGAGCAGTCAGCCCTCAATCACCAAGGCTTTCACAAAAGCTACAACAACATATAAACTTGACAGTCAACTGTGGCAAGACTGTTTGAGGGCAGTTAGCTATCAATACAATTGAAAAGCCAGTTTGAAGGAAACTGTGACTACATTACACTACTACTACCACTACTATTACAACACCAAACTAACCTACCAAACCAAGGTTTCTGCTAGTGTACTGTGAGCCCAATTGGATTTTATGTATTTTTAAGGAATAAGTGAGAGCATGGGTTGTGTGCTTTATGTTAGCGACTGTCGGTGAGTGTGTGGTTGAGAGAGAGAGAGACAGAAGAGACATGCTGTGTTTTTTTTGTTTTTTTTTTTTTTTTTGGGGGGGGGGGGGGGGGGGTGACAAGATGTTGCGTTAATGCCAGCCAGGCGGCCCGTTACATCAGCGATGTGTGCAAGAGAGAGACAAAGATTCCAAGCTCCTATAATGCCATAATTTCAGATGTCAAAAAGGCACACATCAATATCGATAAACATGTTATTTAATAAAAATAACCTCACCAGTTGATTCATCTGATTTATTGATCTCAGTTTGCCCTGTGTAAAATAGTGTTTGCTGCCTATACACCGTCGCCACATGGTGGCCACTTATGGGTATATTTATCATTGGTTTTAGCAATCATTGGGTTTAGCAATCATTGGGTTTAGCAATATCATTGGGTTGACCGATATTGAAATTCCCCTAATTTCAAAATCATCTAACCCTAGTCTCATACATATCAAAGAAAGATGACTTACAGGAAGGCCTCTGGACAGTCCTCTTTAGACATCCACTGCCACTGGATGTGTGCAGGAGTGGGAAATCCACGGGCAGTGCACCTTAGGGTGGGACTGCTGCCGTACGGGTACACATCAGTGTCCACCGCCACCTCTTTCTCAATGATATGGGGACACACTGTAGAAAAAGACACCAATAGTTGTTATCACCACCATCGACAGTGTCAGACCGCTCAAGAAGAAATAAAAAAAAAAGGTAAAGAACAGAGAAAACATGCCATTGACCAGCAGCTGGAACGAGCGTTTTGTTTCTTCTTTAGTAATCTTGTTGGTCAAGACCATTGTATAATTCCCTGCATCCATTTCTGTGACTCCACGGATGATGAGGGCGTCAGTTTTCTGTTTTATTCTGTAATCGTCCTTCAGTGGTAGGCCATTCTTTAACCTGGGCAGACAGAGGAGAGTAAAAATAGTCTGTTACATAACAAGGTCACAATGAAGAAATGTAACGACTAAAACAACTTTTTGACACGTTAGCAACATTTAGCTGAGTCACTGTAGTAGTACTTATTGTGCTACAACATACTGCTCTACTGTGAACATACCACTTAAAGCTGGGCTCTGGGTAGGCTGAGTACTTGATAGGGATGGATGTTTGATCTCCCACATTCACCTCCCAAACCTTCAACCACGGCTCCTTCATATCAATGAAAGGCTTTTCTAGAAACACAACAAAAATCTCAAAATGTTAGTGACACAAATCATCAGTATTTCAAGCTTCAGTAGGAATTGGCTTTGCGGCGCTCATATAAAACAAAAGACAAACTTCAGGACATTGTGTGACATATAAAACACAGTCAAAGTGGAGATTGTTATCTGGCTAATCAACTTCAATCATCATGTAGTTGTTGCAAGAATACAACTGTTCAATCATGTTCACGTTGGTTAAACTTAGACCTATATTTTAGCTGAATTATCTACAGTCTGTCTAAGAAGAGAAAACATGATCACTAAGTTTTCAATGAATGTAAACAACATGAAGAAACTTGTCATAATTTGTCATAATATGTTTTTAATAAACAGAGATTTTCTCAGAGTCTCCAGTAACATGTTTTCAGTATGACCTACCAAACACTTTAAGAAAGGCTGAGGCACTTTTCTCCATCTGCCCGCTGGATGCAGTGCAGGTGTATTCTCCGGTGTGATCCACGGTCACGTTCTCAACCATGAGGGTGTTGGACAGCTCCAGCGAGTTCCACAGCTTCTTCTTGTGGGGTGTCGTGTGGATCAGCCTCGAGCCATTCACTGAGGTCTGACATGAGAGAGACACTTCAGGAGTGATCTTTAGATAATTTTGAACACTTCAGAATAAATATGAAAACACAGAGTGGAAGACAGAGTGGAACATTCGTTCTGAGCGGGCAGAACATTAAAGACACATCTAGTAACCTTTGCAATTTGACCTGATGTGGAGATAAACTGAAGGATTCCTGAAAGCAGGAAGTACAGAATATGTGCAGAGACAATAGGAAGTGAGGTACAGTACTTGGGGGCGGCAGTAGCTCAGTCCGTAAGGACTTGGGTTAGGACGCGGAGGTCACCAGTTCAAGTCCCCCATGGACCAAGACCAACTGGTTGCTGGTTGCTCTTGAGCACTGCCAAGGTGCCCCTAAGCAAGGCACCAAACCCCCAACTGCTCTGGGCGCTTTTCAGGAGCAGCCCCCTCACTCTGACATCTCTTCATTGACATGTATATGTACTGTGTGAACAACAGAGTGTAAAAATGAATTTCCCCACTGTGGGACTAATAAAGGAATATCTTTCTTTCTTTCTTTCTGTCTGTCCTCAGTGTAAAACAGGCTGGTTGAAGGGTGTCACATGTGACATACATAAGGGCATTGGGCACTGACCAGGGCCTGACCGGAGTGCGTCCAGTTGAACTCAATGCCTACGTTGAGCTCGGTTTTGGCGGTGCAGCTGAGCACCAGCCGCTCCCCCACAGACAGCCTCAGTTGTGTGGGGGTCAGGGTGAGTTCATAGATCTTGTATCCTGCGGAAAAGGGAGGGAAGACATGGCAGTCAGTCGACAGCCTATTGTTCTCCTGAGACTACAGACTCTCTCTGTGCCTACTCTGCCTCGCTCACTCATTACTCCACTAAGTCTGTCACTTACTTTCTATCATCCATCTCTCTCACACACAAGCAAAAACCTGCATTTAGACACAGTCATTCCACTAAGTTCTGGTATTCATTCAGTCCAATAAAACACACACTAAGACATTACTTCGACAGTTTCGACTTCTACTTTTCTGTGTGAATTTTTCTCCATCTTACCGACAACAGCGACAATGTAGAGAGGGGACTTAAAAGTCTCATTTCCAATATGGGTCTGACAGGACACAACACCAGCGTAGCTGATCAGATGACTGGGAACAGTGAAACCCGTCTTGGCGTCCCACAGAGAGTCCTTCCCATCGGGATGAAGCTCCTTATTTGGATACTTCTGACAGACATATAAATTTACTGATTTCGAACACAGATTAAAAAAAAAAAAAAAATACAAAACACACCAACACCAGAACATTTTACACATGAGCACACTTATCTTGCTGCATAAACAAGATAATATTACTTTGAAAATTGCTCATTAGGTTAAAAAAACTCTGTAAATTGATAGGAAATGATCAGCATCAGGAGTTGTTAATAATCGAGGAACTGATGTCACTCCTGAGAATGTCTTTTTCAGTATGTTAGCCTGAAACCATAATAAACTGAAAGGCTTTTGTCTCAGTTGCACTGGTTTAAAGGGGCACTACACTGGTTTAACACATAGTTTAGTTTCCTTGTCATGAGGAGTACAACTCAGGCTTGAAAATACTTCTATATGTAAAATGTCTGCATAATCTGTGACTCCAGAGGAGCTTCCTACAGTCTGGATAACAACCCAGATGATCATCATTGTTTTGACTTGGGCTTAGAAATAGAAAAAAATAGAACAGAAAGCCTGTGTTACAAACTGGGCACAGAGTTTGAAAACGATGGGCAATAACCAGGTATTGAGGGTCAAATGTTAACGATGCTATTTACACACACACACACACACACACACACACACACACACACACACACACACACACACACATATATATATTTCCAAAGTAAGCTAATCAATAAGGTAATGAGTAATGTGAATGTTAAAACTAACTGAGTCTACATTAGCTGTGCTAAGTTTGGAAAAAAAATTTGGATTTTTTTGAAGCGGGGTTGTACTATTATATGTATACTATACTATGTATTATACTCTATACTATGTTCTGAGAAGTATAAGATATAACAGTTTCAGTTCCCCGTCAGAAAGGGCTGTCTGACGGCGAAGTAAAGTGTCTGTGGACGGGAGCAGCAGAAAAACATATTCTAGCCACCTAAAAAAAAATATCAGTTTAAGCATACGCTATAGTTAGAATATTTTCACAGCGTTACCTCACCATCAGACAGCTCTTTTCAACAGGAACAGAAGCAGTTATATTCCTGTGTTCAAGGCCACCAGACCCCATATACAAAAAAGTAATTTTACCTCTCTGAACAGGAGAGTTGTTGGTCTACTACTGCATCAACGTCCACAGCAGTACATTACTTAGCTTCCTTCTGTCTGCTTCTCCAAACTGGGAGCATGCCGACCGCCATCTAAGTTACTGTATGTAACTTTAATACACTAATTATAAGGACGTCTATATACTGTGTATGTAGCAGCGTCATCATGCAGAAACCTACATCAGGTCACGTGGAAAAAGTTTCAGAGGGGCTTGGGAAAATAGGGGCTTGGGAACACCACTGGGAAGCTACGCAATGACATAACAACCTCAAAAACAAAAAAAAAAAACAGACCCCTTTTAAAATGTGATGCAGTATTACAGTATATATCAATGTGCCCTAAAATTGTGGTAAATGAAATATCACTTATAAGTTATTTCCTGCTTCTTGTAAACAATGAAACCTTTCTAAATCCACATCCTTTAACTCATGCTATGCCTTTCATCCTACAGAAGTTGCTCCAGCTTGAGCAACACTTTAGATTCCCCTAAAAGAAAGAACATGAAGAGAACAAAAATAGCTGTTCCTCACAGTGTGGAGTGTGACGTTGAGATCTTCCACCGAGCCTCGGCACGGTATCACCACCCGCTCGCCCTCACGGATGAACACCACCGGGTATTCTTTCTCAGACGGCACGAATGGCACCTTGTAATCTAAAACCAAACGTACAAACATCAGATTAATGTGTTGAAATTAAGACGGAAGTCGGAGTGAAATAAACACAACATTAAGCAAGGATGACTACACGTTTGAATGAACACACACTAAATGTAAAACTGTGTATTAGGGCTGTATGCTTTGTGAGACTGTAACAGTAGGGGTCCTGTAATGGCCCCAGTAATAATTCAGTTTGAATGATCCTGATTACTGTATGAAAGACATTTTTAAATACACTGTACTGTAGGTTTTACACTATTTACAGTATTACAGCAAACAATGTACTGCTGTGGACAGGGGCAGCAGCAATATTTTAGACACCTAAAAGTGTGCGCTATATTTTGAATACTTTTTTTTACTTTATCTTGCTGTCACAGCCCTATCCGTCAGAGACCTGAAGCCGTTATCTATGCTCTCTTCAAAACCACCAGACTCCATTGAAAAAAGCTGTAATTTTACCTCATGGAACATGGGAGTTGCTGGTTTACACCACCAGAAACAGTTAGGTTGTGTTTTTTTTCGTGAATCCGAACTAACCCTTTAAAACACCAACAACACAAACTATCCAATCAAGGCAGCGGTAGACCAACAACTGTTGTGTTCTGTGAAGTACAATTATAGGTAAAAATGAAATTACAGATTTTTAAACCTGTAGTGGCTTTGGCAAGTGCATATATGGCATGGCTTCAGTTCCCAGTTGGAAACCATAGACTGTAGCTGTCTCATGGCAAGGTAAAATGCTGAAAATATTCAAAGTATAGCGTAGAGTGTAATCTGAAGTAGGTGAGATTGGAGCAAATATGATTTTAAAAAGTTACTTTTATAAAACAGCCGCTATATCCTGACAGTAGTGCATGAAACGGGTAACCTGAGAAAAAAAAAACAAAAAAAACACATGCCTCTGGTGCTCCTAACGGCATCTGCAAGATTTCACAGACCGGAGGGAAAAAAGCAGTCAGCGCTAGGATCTGCAGTCCAGCGGCCACCTATGAAAGGTTGTCAATCATTCGTGAACAAACGGTCAAACTAGGCAGCACTGATCAAATATGAATTAATATTCTGTTACTGTAATGACTATTTCTCTCCTCAGATGTTTTCAGAAACATCTTGTAGTTACTGTTTAGCTGTAAAATGAGAAAGTTTGTGACCCAGCGACCACGTTGAGATATCTCCAGGGACTACCAAGCACCGCCCACTTGCCAGAGTACAGCCAGTAGGAACGCGCTCTCTCTGAAATGGCCTGTGATTGGTTTCCAATCATGGGCTAGATTTTCTAAATCCTGAAAACGGAGCCATGACGAGGTGCAGAAGTCTAGCTTTCTCTTAGAACACTTGAATTACAATATGCTGAAAGGTTATTATGGTATTGTTGCCCAGTGATGCCAAAAAATTGCCACCAACTGAAGCTTGAAACTGATCATTTATTTAGGTGTCTAAAATGAGTTTTGCTGCTGCCCCGTCCACGGCAGTACACTGCTTTGCTCCCATGCTGGTACTCCTGTTTCTCCAAACCAGGGTTCGCCGACCGCCATCTACTGTAGGTAATACGCTGATTATCGAAGTACCCCATACAACCCCACTTCAAAATATCCAAACTACCTTTTTAACAGAATTTGACCGAATGACATTTGGGACATAGCATCAGTAAGAGTCTCTGATGTGATAGTGGGTTTGTGAACAACAGTATTACATTACAGAAGAATTTTTGACTGTATAGCCTAGACCAATATATTTCCCAAAGTGCCTATTTGCCATAAACGTCAATTGAATAGCATAACAAACCACAGCACCATCATGCTATCACTCCAGCTACGGTCCAAAATAAGGACAAAATGGGTTATACCGTGGACAAACACATAAGCTGCTGCTGAAGTCTTGCCATCTTCCACTTTCAGGTCTCTGTAGGAGCACTGGTATTGTCCCGTTTCATTGACGGTTGCATTGGAGATCCGCAGTGTTGTACAGAAGAGTCCAGATCCACTGCAGTCACTGGTGGAGAAGCGAGTGCTCGTAGGAGGGGTCATCCACCTCAGGTACTGGCGACCTCTGCCAGTCAAGAGATAGAGAGGGTTCTGTCTGTCTGAATGTATGGGTCAATGGATGGACTGAACTCAGTAAGGTATAGTCACCTGCATGTTAGCTCCACGTTGTCAGATCGGTTCATCCTATAAACGCCATAGATGTTCAGCGTTGGTGGATCAGGCATAAACCGCAGTTCAATAGCTGGAGGAATCAACAATTCACAAAGTGATGACATCAGTCTGTACAGGCCTAAACAATAGCTACATAGAGAGGTCAGAGGTCACTATTGTTTCCACGCACAGTACAGTCCTTAAAAATGTTTTAATGGAAATCAAATCAGGTCAAAAACACAATGTAGAAACTTAAAAGTTAAACACAGAAAAAGGTGTAACTGGCTCTCTACTCAGGGCCATTTTCCACTGCTGCAGCAAATGGCGGAGCTGTGTCAAAACAGGAAGCAGGGGAAGATGGGCCGGGTCAGGCTCAATAACCCAGCACAGAGTGGCCTAGGTGGGGTTCCTGTTTCTGAGGATACAGGCTGCCCACCAGCTCCCTGTGAGGCCCTAAAGCACATATTGTATTGTATGGAAAAAAAACATGTTAGAGGCTGACCAAGTAGGCATGATAGACATTAGCCTTGATTTAACTTAATGACCTCTAATTTCACATGCTAATCATTTTTTCTTTAGCAAATATAAACCGGGATTATGACTGATGACTGGATGATTAAATTCTGTCTTCTGTCACATTTCCCTCCTTTTCTCATCTTATCACAGAACAGAAATTAGCTGGCACAAAAATCTTTTTCGTCACATTTCAAATTTATCAGACTTATGCAACTGTTCATAAACCACAAAATTACTCAGCAAGCCCATGTATGTCTGTCCTCATAGTCACAACTAAGGCTTTCATTACATTACAGAGAAATAAAAAATAATCTGGTAGCTTATTGCATCTATTTAAACGCCTACTTCAGTTTGTTACTTAACTGAAGTCAATGGTTAAGGTAGAATATTTGATGCGTATTTAAAGTACTTTCTTACCAGCAATACAACTGATTTTCAGAATAAGGCCAAACAGTGGAATGACGGAGACTGCCTGAGCCATCATCTGACCGAGGACATGGACGGAGAGTCCTCATGAACATGCAATTAAAAAAAAAAATTCACTGCAGTATTGATAATCCTGCACGCTCAGTGCTAATCCATCAACTTCTGATGTTTTATATTCCACTCCAGAGAAAGTCTGTAGCTCCACAAAGTCATGAAAACGCGCAGCAGCAGACCAACAGTGGGTAAAGTGCGCCTGTGTTTTCCCCATGGAGTGAAGCTGCTGCTGAGGATGGAGAAACGCGCTTCAGCCAAATACTGAGCCAGCCTCCAGGGGAGGAGCATATCTCTCTTTCAATTGTCTAACTCTGTAGTCAAACATAAGAGAGACTTATGGACCTGTTGCTGGTTGCTGGAAGGACAAACACTGAGGTTAGACCAGTGGTTCTCAAACTGTGGGGCGTGACATGACAGGTGGGGCACACATGACCGGGGAAAATGTGATGCGCAATCAGTGTTTTGATGCCTAAATATTCTTCAAGATGGAACAGTAAACAAATCAGCTTTTTATACATCCATGGTAGCAATGGTTATACCATCTTTTTTTTTTTTTAAAGTAGCCTAGCATTTCATTCACTGTTATGAAGGGATTAGTGGTGCCCTCAAATGGGGTCGTGTTTACGAGCTGGGTCCATATGCACGCCCATCTCATGTCGTATTCATGACTTCATAAGTAGAAAGTTTCTGAAAGCTCAGAGTTCACGACTTGTGATGTGTTTGTTGGCGTTGTGAGAAATGATGAAGCCCATGGAAGCTGATTTATCAGTGCATACTAAGTTAATATTGTAGAGTATATTGTAATTTTAGTCATATATTGTTTTTCTTGGTAATTTTATATGTCAGAGTAAAATGCTGATATTCCCACCAACCTCATCTTTCTCTTCTGTCATTATGTCTTTGCATTTCTTTCATTATGCTACCCACTAGCTAGCTTGCTAACTTGTTAGCCTCTGTGGCTTCTAGACTCAGACAGTATCGTTAATATTGCCGTTGCTTAGCAGCAGCGTTCTTCATGACTTAACCATCTGAACGCCACACATATCATGTACATGACTTCCCATCTCGTATGGTGCCTTCAAATGGAACTCGTAAAGTTGTGTTCCAGTGGTTAAGTTACGAAGAACACCGCTGACATTTTCTTATTTGCATGACCCAAATTGCTTAAACCATTTTTAAAAAGTGTTTGGTGTTAGCCAGCTAACTGTTAACTTTAGCCCATAGTCTCACATTAACTGTTAGCTAGGTTATCCTCAATGATGCACCTGCTTAGTTGTATATGTGCTGGCAGTAACTTTAACTTATTAGTAATAGATTTTAACGTTGTCTCCAAAATGTGAAACAAGTCAACATAAGCACACGTTAATACAAAATAGCTACAGGAGGAGCATTTGTTCGGTTACACTCACCAATCACTAATTTTCACACTGGAGCCTGTGTTTTAATACATCCATGTGCTCCTGATATCAAAAGCATCTGTATCAGAGAACATGGTGGCTGTCAGGTTTTATGATAAAGAGGCTGCTAATGTTTCCTACCCAAATGCTCAGATGTTTTAAATCATCACTTAAAAGTGTTCCACAGCTGCAGCTAACTGTGTCCTCATTAATAAGCTAATTTACAGTTACAGTAGCCTAATGTTACATTCAGTGATATAAAGTGATTAACGTTGACTTTGCTGTGATGACAGCGCGCCATTTTCTGGACAAATCCCAGCAAGGACACAGCCTTATCAACTCAAACACTTCAAAGAAACAGTACAAAAAATATGAGATTTGAAAAAGCGTTTTAGCTAACTAAACAAGGATGTTAGCCGGTACTAACTTTTACTTTAGGTTACCTTTACCTGCTCACTAGAAAGCACATGAGTTTTTACCATGTCTCCAAAAATGTTGAAGTTAGCATAAACATATTTTAATACTAAATAGTTAACGTTACACTCACCAATTTCTCCTTTTCATGCTGGGGCAGGTAATAAATACATCAATGTGCTCAGCTCATCTCCATATCAGAGGTATCTAAACAACATGGCGGCTGTCTGGTTCCTCTCTAAAGACTCTACGAACGTCAACTGCCAACTGCCAAATGCCCGGATGTTTAAAGTACCACTCTAAAGTATCAACCGTAGACTGTATATCAAACTGTATATCTTTATAGAGGTCGTGCCTAGAAGGGAGTCCGCAAATGGTGAAATCGCGACGGAGAGCTGCATCAATTCCCGCGAGACTCTCTGCCTGACCACCTCTCTGTACAGTAACAGTCTCGCGAGAATTTGTTGGTTCCTGTCTCGCCAAAACCCTTTATATGCAGTTTATGGTGTTGACTGCTGCCACTAAGTTTGTTCTCTCTTGAAAGAAGTAAATAAGAATATTAACAAAAATTAATACAAATAAATCAAAGTATAAATAATAATGCAGCATAGGCAAATATAACACATTTATACTGCATCAAAAAAACGGCATGTTTTTTGCCCAAAAGTGCATGTTGCGAACATGTGTTCAAATCTTAAAGGGAAATTTATCGAGTATATCATACTCGTATCAACATGGGAGTGAAAAAATATGCTGCTTTATGCAAATATATGCATATATTTATTATTGGAAATCAATTAACAACACAAAATAATGACAAATATTGTCCAGAAACACTATTATTATTATTATTATTATATTATTTTATGGTATTTGATGGCGCACCAGCTTAACTGCACACTTTTGGGGGCCTAAAGGGGGTCCTGCTCTTGGCACAGTAAAAAAGGAAAGAGGACACTGAGAGGAGAGAAGGGAGGGAAGCAGGAAACAGTCCACACTTCCTCAGGCAGGATACGGTGCTCCTCTAAGAGGCATCCTGGAATCTAATGCCACAAAGGTTTTATACCAAGTCTTTCACACAAACACAACCCTTTTCCTTTGACACATTACTGCCTTGTGGAGAGGAGGAACTCACAGAGTGAACTGTGAGAGGAAAGCTCAGCAAAAACTGACCATGAGTGAAGTACGAGGCCACGAAGGCCGGTCAGCATCAACACTGTGATGAAGATCAAAGTGTGATGAACTGATGAAGAGTTTGATTTCAGAGAATTGCTTTAGAGAATTACCTAAAAAATAAAACACAAATGCACACACATGCACCTTCCGTTCTGCTTCTACTCTGCTGCATCTGGAAGAGAAATATTGTTTTTTTTTTTTACGCCACATTTATCTGCAGATAACAAGATACATCACAGATATATAAACACTTATCATACAAAACATAGGATGAACTTTTAATACATTGCTTTAGATTTAACAAGTAGTAGTCAGTAGTTGAGAGAATGCCAAGAGAGTGCAAAGCTGTCATCAAACCAAAAGGGGGCTACAATAAAGAATATAACGTATAAAACACATTCTGGTTTGTTTAACATTTTTTGTTTACTACATAATTCCATATGTGTTTAATAATTCATTTTATTTATTTATTTTTATTTTATTATATATATATATATATATATATTAGTCTTTTTGCACACATAGAATATAACAATAAATATATGACAAAAAAGAGTAGAAAAAACTCTCTTTAAAAAAACAACAAAACAAAAACAAAGGAAAAGAAAACTATTATACATACTGTACCTAAATAAATATACATACTCATAATAATTAAATAATCTCTATATTAAGATAACTGTCTTAAAGAGGCCATCCTTTGTAATACATTAGCTACTATTCCTTGTGACATTTTAAGCATATTTTTCTGATAAAACATATCTGCTCTTACTTAAGTATAATGCTGAAGGCAGACCTTTTACTTGTAATTAACAGAGTATTTTGGCATTGACATCCCACCTGATGAAGGCCCTGGAGCGCCTGGTCCTCCAACATCTCCGCCCTGTGGTGAGTCCATCCATGGACCCACTACAGTTTGCCTATCAACCTGGATTGGGGTGGATGATGCCGTCATCTTCCTTGTGGACCGAGCTCTGTCTCACCTGGAGAAGCCTGGGAGCACTGTGAGGATCATGTTCTTTGATTTCTCCAGTGCTTTCAACACCATCCAGCCGACACTTCTGGGGGACAAACTGGAGACTGCAGGGGTAGATCAACATCTTACATCCTGGATACTGGACTACCTCACAAACCGCCCACAGTTTGTGAGGACACAGGACTTATTTCAGACACGGTGGTCTGCAGTGTGGGGGCCCCGCAGGGACGGTTCTGGCTCCGTTCCTCTTCACGCTCTACACTGCAGACTTCACTTACAACTCACCAACCTGTCACCTGCAGAAGTTCTCTGATGACTCTGCTATCGTCGGCCTCATCACTGATGGGGACGACGCGGAGTACAGAGAACTTTCCCAGGACTTCGTGGACTGGTGCCTGCGGAACCACCTCCAGATCAACGCGGGGAAAACTAAAGAGCTGGTGGTGGATTTCCGCAGGCAAACTCATCCCCCTCCAACACCGGTGAACATCCAGGGATCAGACATTGAGATGGTGACATCTTATAAATACCTGGGTGTTCACCTGAACAATAAATTGGACTGGACAACAAACTCCTCTGCACTCCATAAGAAAGGCCAGAGCAGACTGTATCTGCTCAGGAGACTGAGGTTTTTGGAGTGCAGGGGACACTATTGAAAACATTTTATGACACTGTTGTGGCATCAGCCATATTTTATGGAGTGGTTTGCTGGGGCAGCAGCATCACAGCTGCAGACAGGAAGAGGCTGGATAAGATTATCAAAAGGGCCAGCTCTGTCCTGGGATGCTCTCTGGACTCAGTGCAGGTGGTGGGAGAGAGGAGGACGATGGCTAAGCTGTCATCCATGATGGAGAAGGACTCCCACCCCATGAGAGACACCATCAGAGCTCTGGAGAGCTCCTTCAGTGACAGGCTGCTACACCCTAAGTGTACGAAGGAGCGTTACAGAAGGTCCTTCCTGCCTGCAGCTGTTAGACTCCACAACCAGCACTGCTCCCAGTAGACCACAATCACAGTCAAATTCACAACAAACTCACCGGACATAAGTGCAATAAGGACTTTATACAATTATATCATTGATATGATGGACACATTTTTTCTGTCTTACTTTTTTTCTATTTTCTATTATGTATATACTAATTTATTTTTATTTGTATTGCTGCTGTAACGTGTAAATTTCCCCACTGTGGGACTAATAAAGGAATAAAGGAATATCTTATTTTACATTGAAGAAGAAGAATCTTATTTACAGCTGAAATTACTTGTCAATTAATTGATTATTCAGATAACTGATCAACAAAAAAAGAACCAGCAGCTATTTTGAAAATCAAATAATAATTCAAGTCATTTATTAAGCGTATTCAAGCCCCTTTTATGTTAATATTTGCTGCTTTTATTGATTTTATTTTATGATATTAGCCTCAATATCTTGGGGTTTTCTCATGTTTGGACAAAACAACACAAATTCTGAATTTTCTTCATCTTTTACTGACCAATAAATTAATTTGAAATGAAAATAATCATTAGTTACAACATATTTAGCTGTAGCCACAATGTGATTATTTATTCCACTACTGTGGTTGTTGTTAGATAAAAAGCCACAAAGCAAGCAAGCAATAAATAAAGCAAGACAAATGTATTTAAGTGTATTACTTCTATTGTGTATCTGCAGAACTGTACTATGTCTGAAGTGGACGGTCCATGCTCTCATATTGGCTCCACCTGTTCTGCTGAGAGATTTAGGTGCTGCCACCTGCTGTGTCAATTTACCACACTGACTGTTTAATAAGTCTGAATGCAAACTTCATACAATTACATGGTAAATAATCAGATTATTATGATGACATAGTCCTTTTCACTTAGATAATATACTGTAATTTACTTACAATGATATTATTTATTTTCTTCATCATCATTATGGACATTTTAGATACTGTAATGCTAATTTTGATTTTTTTTTTTTTGTAAATGTCACATCCATACTTAGATGGAGAGGCAGTATTCCAGCAACTACTTTGAGTTGATGAAATATTTGTAAGAAATAAATAGAAAGGCTGAAAAATTGTACTTCGTCCTTGTTTGTTTGTTTGTTTGTTTTTTGTGTCTGTTGTTGCTCTTCTATGCTCTTTGTCTGTTTACCTCTCCTTTATTTGCTTTTTTAAGATAAGTAATATTTTCTCATTCTTGATTTTCAGCATTACGAAAGAGGAATAAGGTCACATTTGAAAAACATGACTTTTAAATAACTTGTGTGGCCATAATCCTCCTCCGTAAGGCATTGTATTGTTTGTGTTTGATCCATCATTTTCACCATTGATGACTGAATTACATCCTTCATCTTGGTATATTAATTCCCTCTATTGTTTTGTATATTTCTCCTTGTGTTAAATGAAAATAGATAAATAAATAAATAAATAATTCACCCGGAACTATTGCAGCCGTTTCCCGCCGGTCTCTTTTCTGCGTCGCACAAAACATTGCCTCCATCAACCGGAAGCGGCGGGGCTGAAAATGAGCTGGAGCTCAGTTCGCTTGAGCTTTACAGACGTTTTATGGTCTTTTCTGGCTTTATGTTTCCTCGCAGCTTTGTGTCTTCACAAACTCTCACCAAGATATGAAACCTGTCGTGTTTACGTCTTGTTTCAGGATCTTATTCGCTACGGAAAAACTAAACAAAACCTCAAACGAGACGACTGGCTGCGCGCGTTTGACGTCCCGAAGAGGTAACTGTCATTTACACAGCTGAGGCACCGCGATCAGCTGGGCTGTAACGCTCGTACTGCACATCCTGTGTGTATCAGTGACACTTTTCTGATAACATCCACTGATATTTTAACGTCTTTTAGGGGTTCATCTAATAGTTTACACCTTCAAAATCAAATGTGTCGATGCTAATTTAGTTGCACACACACAACAATCAAAACACTACCATTATTATTATTTCATTGATAAAATCGGTCTGATTTAAATGATCATGATTTGAATACCACTGTTACTCACTCATTTATTATAATGACAATATGAATTACAAATCTCTCAACTGTTATTAACTGTTTCATTTATTATTTATTCATAAACTGAAGTGTTTAGGCTCACAACCATCTTCCCTTTTTTTTGATTGATTTGATTGGTTCTGAAAATATTACAGAAACGTAGTAAGACACGTTATTTATTATTATTATTATTGAAATTATATTTTCAATATATTTGTTGTTTGTATTTATTACTATCATTATTGTAATCTTATGTTTTATTTATTTAAGGTGCTATTACTAGAATTATTAAGATCATTTTTTGTGTTATTATTATAATAAACTCCATTAATTGTATTATTATTATTATTTATTATCTTATTATTTTATTTATTGAAGATATTACAAGAATTATTAGGACTATTATTTCATCACTTTTTATGTTATGATTATAATGAACTCTTATAATGAACTCCATTATTGATTATATATATATATATATAAATATATATATATTTATTTATATATATACACTTGTCCTCAAAATTATTCATACCCCTGTTAGTTTTTTTATTTTTGTGATGAAATTAATACATTTTGTCAAGTTTGCTTATGAGTTATGTGTGACCAACAAGTGAAAGAATGCCAACAATACACAAGAAAAGAAAACTTTATATTTTAGGGGTATTTTATTTATTAATTCCCAAAAAATGCCATGTTCAAAATTATTCATACCCTAGTCAAATGTCTCTCTTTAATAGTCTATAGCATAGCCTTTGTTTTGTTTTGTTTTTTTTTCTTTTAGATGATTCTTGTACGTGTCCACAAGCTTCCTGCATGTCTCCTGTGGGATGTTGGCCCACTCTTCCTTGGCGAAGGCCTCAAGCTGGGTCAGGTTGGTGGGTTTCCTAGCCATCACTCTAGTCTTCAAGTCGCACCACAAGTTCTCAGTTGGACTGAGGTCAGGACTCTGACTTGGCCATTCTAGGACACTGACACCATTGTCCTTGAACCATTTCTTCACTACCTGGGCAGTGTGTTTCGGATCATTGTCCTGCTGGTACGTCCAGTTGTGTCCAAGCTGGAGTTTCTCAGCAGATTCTTTTAAGTTTCCATCAAGGATCCTGATGTAATTCTCCTTTTTCATGGTTCCTTGGATCTTTACGAGGTTCCCTGTGCCACTGAAGAGAAGCATCCCCACAGCATTATGCTTCTACCACCATACTTGTGGGCACAGTGTTCTTGGGCTTGTATGTTTCTCCTTTCTTCTTCCCGACATACTGAACATCCATATGGCCAAATAACTCCAACTTCGTCTCATCAGACCACAGGATGGTTGACCAAAAGCTGGGATCTTGCTTCAGGAGAGCTTCCACATGCTTCTTTCTGAGCAGAGGTGTCTTCTGAGGCCTACGTCCATGGAGACCTCCTCTGTACAAGACTCGTTCGATGGTGGACCGTGACAGCTTTGTCCCTGTCTGGTTGAGTGTTTCCATTAGGGCCTTGGTTGTGGTCTGGGGGTTGTTGTTGACCTCCCAGGAGATTTTCCTGGCAAGTTTGGGGGCCACCTTACGTTTCCTGCAACACCCGCTGAGGTTTTTAACAGTATTGAACCTCTTGTGCTTGTTGATGATGCTCTGGACGGTCGACACAGGGACATCATACTGCTTTGAAATGGCCTTGTAAGCTTTTCCTTCATTGTGGGCTCACAAGACACTGACGTAAGTCTCTACTGATCTCTTTCTTCTTTACCATGAGAACCAGAAATCGGGAATGACCAGAACATTTTTTCTCTATTTATACTCTTCTGAAAAGATGCTATTTATTAATTTTTTGAAATCATTGTTTAAAACTTGGTCAACAACAAAGCTATTTTTCCATTGTAACATCTTGAAATAACTACAGGCCAAAGATTCATACATTTTGTTGGGATATTGTCAGGGGTATGAATAATTCTGAACATGAGCAAAACATCTCTTTTGGCCATATCTATTAATATGCAAATAAAGTTTAACCATCTCATATGTGGATTTGTGCATAACAACAAGTAGAAAACAGATACACAAGAAGTACCATCATAGTAACTTTTACAAAGGAGGAATCCAAAAAAGATTGTTATTTTCCATGGGGTATGAATAATTTTGAGGACAAGTGTATATATATAATTATTATTATTATTATTATTATTATTATTATTATTATTATTATTATTATTATTATCATTGTCATTAATATTATATTTTCAACATATTTATTATTATTGTAATTTTTTGTATACTTAAGATGTTATTACTAGAATTATTATATTACTATTTTATATTATTAGTTTTATTCTCTCATTGCATTGCTATATTCTATTCATTCCTTATTTTTTAATATTTATATACTGTTTTGGTTGTTTTCAGCTCTCCTGTATTGTGTTGTATACTTGTTTGTGCTTGATGTGTTATGTACATTGTTTTGCCAAATAAAGTTTTGTGAATAATAATAATAATAATAATAATAATAATAATAATAATGACAACAACACAAGCAACTTTTCTCTTCTTTCAGGTGGTTCTGGCACTTCTATGCCATCTCTGTTGGCTGGAATGGTCTTCTTCTGATCTTCTACCTCACCGTGATATTTCAGCATCAGTCATACCCGTCATGGCTGACTGGTATATTAGACATTTTGACAGGTGTAACAAGCGCCGACAGTCAAGGTAGGCTCTTTTTTAAAGCTGATGTTTTCCTCTTTGATTCACACTGGTACCACTGGTATTCACACTGTCTGTCTGTAGTCCCACAGCTGTCTACGCTGCTGGTGCTGCTGCTGCTCTGCGTCCACTCATTCAGGAGGCTGCTGGAGTGCCTGTTTGTCAGTGTTTTCTCTGATGGAGCCATACATGTAGTGCAGTATGTGTTTGGCGTGTGCTATTACGTCGTACTGGGGTTGACGGTGCTCTGCTCGGATCGTCTGGGAAAAGGTTTAACTGAAATCAGCTCTCTCTACGTCTGCTATTCACTAGTGCTGCTATGTGGTGTTGATGTTTTGTGATGGTTTTTTAGGGACTGGAACCCTCCTCTCTCAGCTGGACTGGTTTCATGTGGCTGGTAACGCACTTTTCATCGGGGCCTCACTGATGCAGCATCAGTCTATGGTTCTGCTGGCCAGGCTTCGCACGGGAAAGTCAGGTAAGCTTTCTTTGCTTAAACAGTTACCTCGAAGAGGCCAGAATGGGGTCTGATGTATTTCTGTTTGCTGTCTTGCAGGAACAGTGGAGACGCTGGCTCACAGAGTGCCGGAGGGCGGCTGGTTCGAGCTGCTGTCGTGCCCTCATTACTTTGCTGAGCTGCTGATCTACGTCTCACTGAGTTTGGTTTTCGGCGGCCTGTCTCTCACCTGGTGGCTTGTTGTCCTTTATGTTCTCTTCAACCAGGCGCTGGCAGCACAGCTTTGTCACGAGCTTTATATCAGCAAATATGAGTCATATCCAAAGCGTAGAAAAGCATTTATACCTTTTGTGCTGTGAGTAATCGTAATTGGCATTTCTCTGTTTTGCGTTCCTTTTTTGGGAACTGTCAAGTCGTTGAAAAATGTCAGAGATGTCTGAGGATCTGAAGGTGTGGGAGTAACTCACCTCTCTCTTGGCACTGGTTGACAAGATCCTCTTGACCAGGTGAAGCTGTTCAGTAGCCAATAGGACGACATGTGAGGCACGGTGATGCAGAAACATTTGTCTCTCCAGGTGAGACGAGAGCTGTTTCTAAGAGACTGATGGAAAGACATGAGGAATGTCACAAATCACTTGTTCACTGTAAGATGTAGTTTTTGTTATGATAAGGTAGATTCATGTAATAATGACACATTTTCTCCATGATAACATACAGACTTGTTATAACACACAAGTTAAATGATGCTGTTAAAATAAAGACTTTTTTTGAGAAATTCAGGCCTTGTCTGAATGTTTTTCTTGTTATAGCAACATATGAAATGTTTTCCTCACAACAACATACCAGCTGATCTTGTATAACAAGAAAGTTCAATTAAAACTAAGTGGCAATAACAAGAGAAATATATATAATATGAGTAAATAACAAAAATAAAACTGACTTTTCTCATGGTGACAGGAACACATCAGTACACATTACACTATAATTATTCCTTCTACTTTACGTTTACACTATATTCATCCCCTGCAGTTTAAATGATCATTAGTTATAGTTTTTCTGACTTGTCCTTGTTTTCTCTGTTCTCTTTCTTCTTTGCTGTCTTGTAAATATTTAAAGTTTTTACTTACTTTAACTGTTGTTTCGAGTATTATATGTTCACATCGTGGGTCTGAAAGAAACAGCATTTCCATTCTCTATATGTCCTGTACATGCTGTATATAAGATAAGGTAAGATATGATAAGATAAGATATTCCTTTATTAGTCCCACAGTGGAGAAATTCACAACAGTGGAGAAATTCACATATAGATTATCAGAATTAACAATAAAGTTGACTCTGACTTTGATAATGTCCTGCATTTCGCACTTTGGGAAGATGTTTTTAGACACATATGATTTCGAACGACAACATGAAATCAGTTTTGCTGTAATTAAATACCACACATATACCCAGTAAAAAGGAAACTGATCATGGGAGTGGAATTATTTTCATGTAAATTACTTTCTGTATTGTTATTTTTTTTAATTATATTGTGTATATTTGGAGTCTATACATCTCTATCTATTTCTATCTATATATACTGATCTATCACTAGATAGATAGATAGATAGATAGATAGATAGATATATAGATAGATAGATAGATAGATAGATATATAGATAGATAGATAGATAGATAATGAAGCAAAAATCATAATTACTGTATTTTTGACAACCTGTCATGATAACTTGATTGCTTTTTCCCCATATGTCATACATAAAATATGTGATATATATAATATATACACTATATTTCTATATACTGTGTATATGCTGTGTGTGTGTGTGTGTGTGTGTGTGTGTGTGGGGGTGTGTGTGTGTGTGTGTGTGTGTGTGTGTGTGTAAATAGTGTATTATTTAAGACTTGTTGTGACGATCAACCTATCATGATAACTTGAGATTTTTGGGTTTGCCTTAAATGTCTCACTGAGCATGTTCTCTACAACAGGCGCTTTACCGACAAGCAGACCGTCCAATCACCGAGCTGTTCTGTGCGTACGTTTCCTTGAATCTTACGTCACTCCTCCTACGGTCCAATCATCTCTGTGGTTTGGTCCGTGAACGCAGCAGCATGGTTGTAGCTCCGCCCCGGAGTCGGCTCGGTGCTCTGTCGGTGTGATCGTGACGTGTATTACCGAGGAGTTCCTCAAATCGAGCAGCTAGGTGGCTAATATGAAGTTAGCAAGTGTTGTTGCCGATGATATTAAGTGATTCGCGGAGGGTAAATTAAAGCTCAACCGTGTCTGGTCAGTATTTTTGAAGCCATAATGCCTCTCACGGTCGGCGGAGGAGACCGACGGGCTGATAGGAATGTGATGCGCGTCTTCTTTCTGCTCGCCGCCGTGTTGTTGTTGTCGGTCGGAGTTACTGCTGTTCCGGAGGAGCACAAACCGGTCCAGGAGCAGCCCCCACCGGAGGTAACGGCCTTAACTTCATTATTTAACGATTTAACATTTCATCAGTGTTGGTAGGAAACCCATTTGTTGTTTCTTACACCGGTGTTGTGCTTGCTAGCGCTACCGAGCTAGCTCATGCTAACTGAGATGCCTCCCACATTGTGTTCCTGGCAGCTGTAGAGGGTGAAGTTATCCCAGCTAGCAAAGCTAATGTTCGATGGAAGATAAAGATAATATGACAGGAGTGGCGGAACCAGTTTTGTTGATTATTAATGTTCTTAAAGCTGGACAGACATGCAAAGTTTGGTATTATTATAAACTGTGATATCATGACTTGGTTGACTGTCGCTGTTGTTCCTCTTTGCAGAAAGCCTCTAGTCCCCATCCAGTAGGGCCAGTGGTTTCAGAGGATGACCCCAGCAAAGGAAACCTGGGTTTCATCCACGCCTTCGTGGCCTCCATCTCTGTCATCATCGTCTCTGAGTTGGGAGACAAGACATTTTTCATCGCAGCCATCATGGCCATGCGTTACAACCGCCTCACCGTGCTGGCAGGTGCCATGCTGGCTCTGGGACTCATGACTTGTCTCTCTGGTCAGTACAAGTGGATGTTTTTTGGAGTTATTCCTCCATTCTCTTGTTGAGTTATAATGCAGTAATTTGCTGTCTCCACCCCTCCACCAGTGCTGTTTGGCTACGCCACCACCATCATCCCCAGGATCTACACTTACTACGTGTCCACCGCTCTGTTCGCCATCTTCGGTGTACGCATGCTGAGAGAGGGGCTGAGGATGAGTCCGGATGAAGGCCAGGAGGAGCTGGAGGAGGTGCAGGCAGAGATCAAGAAGAAGGACGAAGAGGTCGGACAACTTTTTACTTTAAGGTTTAGAAAGACTTTCTTCAAGGTATCAAGTGTCACAACTCCAGAGTGACGACAAGTCATTACTAATAAGTAAGCATACATAATTTATATTAGCAGCCACATAAACACCTTCACTGTGGGTACTGTTTCTCTTACTCACCAGCTCACAAATGGTCGACATTACCTTATCACTAGGAAAGCTCTGTCATGGGCTGTCAGTCGATTCTAATATTTAATCACGATTAATCACATGCTTTTCCATAGTTAATCAGGATTAATAGCACATTTTACATCTGTTCAAACCTTAAAGGGAGATTTGTCAAGTATTTGGTACTCTTATCAACATGGGAGTGGATAAATGCTGCTTTATGCAAATGTATGTATATATATGCCTTATTGTAAATCAATTAACAACACAAAACAATGACAGATATTGTCCAGAAACCCTCACAGGTTCTGCATGTAGCATCAAAATCTGCTCAAATCATAAACAAACTGCAGCCCAACAGGCAACAACAGCTGTCAGTGTGTCAGAGTGCTGACTTGACTATGACCTGATCCAGACTGACTGGGACTATCATAAAGTGGGCATGTCTGTAAAGGGGAGACTGGTGGGGACCCAGAGAACCCATTTACATCCACACATCTGGAGGTCAGAGGTCAACACTTTTTCCCCGCCAAAATTTTGTTTAAGTTTGGAGCGGTATTTAACCTTCTTGTTTTGTCCACAACTCAAAGATATTCAGTTATCTGTCACAGAGTAAAGAAACCAGAAAATATTCACATTTAAGAAGCTGCAATCAGAGATTTTAGACTTTTTTTAATTACTCAAACTGATTAATCAGAGTTAATAGTTAATTGTTGAGGTCTAGTTTTGACTACAGCTTTCATAGGTTAAACTGAAGTCTGCCTTCCATCTCGTGACCTAACCGACTGACCTGCAGCCATAAATGCTGCTGACTGTGTTGGGAATCTTACCTGTAATGAACGGCCACGTCTCTGAACCTTGTACTGATTTGAAATTGCACCATTTGAAGTGCTGAAGCATTTACTGTAAAGTGGGTGAATCCTGACATTTTTCCACGTGTCTAGTGGCAGAAACTGTAAGAGAATGCAACACAACACAGTTATGAAGATACTTCCATATTTCAACATGCAGATGGAGCAGTACACCCAGCGTTTTTAGTAAAAGCACCTCGTCTTGTGTTGTGTGTGCAGCTCCAGCGGTCTAAGCTGGTTAATGGGACTCCAGATGTGGAGGCTGGATCGGGGACGACGATGCCTCAGAGAAAGTGGCACAGCTTCATCTCGCCCATCTTCATCCAGGCCCTCACCCTCACCTTCCTCGCAGAGTGGGGGGACCGCTCGCAGCTCACCACCATTATTCTGGCTGCACGGGAGGTTTGTTACATTTACTCCATGATAATATATATATTATTATATATCTTAGTCTATAGCATGTCTGAGTTTTCACTGTGGGTGGCCTCGGTACAAACTAATGTGTGTCTTTCTTGTCTATCTTTTTTGAGCCGAACCACAAACAGCTATTCACCTCACTGCTGCTGTGTTATTACACTGTTGATTAGGAAAGGCAATGTATAATTTTCTTAAGCATCAATACAAAAGGCCCTTTTTTTTTAATTTCCAGGATCCATTTGGAGTTGCGGTGGGTGGCACACTTGGACACTGTTTGTGTACAGGACTGGCTGTGATCGGCGGGAGAATGATTGCCCAGAAAATATCCGTCAGAACGGGTGAGACTTTGCTTTTTGTTGTTTGTTAAAAGCAGATTTGTTCAATTTATCTTCATGATTTCAGTCCATCCTTAAAATATACTATGTTCTATATACAAGTTACTTCAAAATACAGTCAATATCCCCAAAATGTCTTATTTTGTCCACAAAGGAGGAAAGAAACCAGAAAATATTCACATTTAAGGAGCAGAAATCAGAGAATTTTGACCTCAACCCGATTATTAGTTTAAGAGAACTGTAGCTCTACATTTGATTAAAAAACACTTTGATTTCATTTGACTGTAAAGTTGGTAATTTATCAGTATTAGCAAAACTAAATTCATGGTTTTTGGAAATCGAAAAGTAATTAATGGGGATATTGAATTAAAGATTTGTGACGTCGACAGTGAAGGAGTTTTTGAGACCAGACTCCTCGGGGTTGTTATTGATCATAAATTAACATGGAAACAACATATTGACGATAGTAAAGCTAAAATTTCAGTCAGTATTAATTCTGTATAAACCTAGTGATATATTAAGTTATCAGGCCTTACATGTAATTTATTGTTCACTTATATTTCTGACGGTGTGGAACTGTGGGGGTCGACTTTTAAAACGTCTATAAATTCAATTGTTTTACTCTAGAAACGAGCCACACGTATTATCAATACGGCTGGTTACTGTGATCACACTAATCCACTGCTTATAAGTTCCCATGTTATGAAATCTAATGATTTGGTTTATTATAAAATAATGCAAATAATGTTCATAACGAAATCAAAGTCACCCTCAGATGGTGAACACAGGTTTTTATCACTATGGAGAGTAAATATGATCTGAGAGGTATTTATGAGTTTACTGTACATAAAGCTAAAACAAGTATTAAAAGGAGATTTATTTCTGTTGTTGGGGTCTAATTATGGAATAATGCTAATATAAATTTAACAAATCAGGTCTGTTTTGTCTTCTAAAACACCCCATAATTAATTCTTATTTTTGCCTTGTTGTGCTTCCGTAGTGACAATCATTGGAGGGATTGTTTTTCTGGCTTTCGCCTTCTCCGCCCTGTTCATCAAGCCGGACGCTGGACTTTAATCGGACGAAAGACTTTCAGGTTTTCTCTGTATATACGTGTAAAATTTGCTGTAGAGAGACTGTAGTTTTGACTCTGTAGTGTCCAACAGACGGTGTGACAGGCTAAACGGAGAGCCAAAGCCCCGTCCTCGTCCCCTCGCTCGCCTCTGCTCCACTACAGTCTCTTTTCTCATGGAGGTTTTTTACCATTAAACAATATTTCCCAAAAGTCTAAAGAGTAGAGCACATCAGAGCCTGGTGGGAGGTGCTGAACTAGTCAATGTTTTATCTTTATCAAATAGTAACGTTAGATACACATTGAACTTGGATCAGAAAGCCTCGATGAGGAGAAAGCAGTGAGTTACAGAGGTCAGAGAGGAGGCTGGACTGGAGCTCTCAGTGAGAGCAGGGAGACGGGATAGTTACTGATCGCTGCCCTCCGACCATCAATACAAGGCTCAGAAACAGAGCCTGACATGCAGTACTTCCCTCAGTGAGACACTGAGTCCATTTAAATCTCTTTTGCCTTTCTGTTTGTTTTTAAACGTTGAATGTTTTCTGTTTATTTGAGCCCAGATGCTGTCAGGGGACAGATGGGTAACTGTGGACCGAGCGGCTTTGTTCCATCGTCCTCTGTGATATTTTCCGCCACAATGCATTAAAACCACATGATAAGCGGGCCTACTTACTTGAGTAAGATTTTAATTTCCCATTGTGAGGAGAGATGCTGAAAACAGAAACAACAGCATATAATTAAAGGGATAGTTTGGGTGTTTTCAAGTAAGGTTGCGTGAGGTACTTCTCCATAGTCAGTGTATTACTTCCAGTAGAAACAGACCGGAGTACCGGCACAGGAGCAAAGTCACGAACTGCTAAGGACGGAGGTAGCAACTAAAAACATTTTAGACACCAAAAAAAATCAATATCAGATTAAGAGTACGCTATATGTAGAATATTTTTACTGCTTTACCTCGCTGTCAGACAGCCATTATCTACGCGCTCTTCAAAGCCACCAGACTTCATTGGAAAAACTGTAATTTTACTTCTCACAACTCAACTTTGTGGTAACTTTGGTGAATCTGAACTAACCCTTTAAAACACCAAAGTCACACAATAACACAAACACACTAACAGGCCGAGGCAGCGGTAGACCAGCAACAGAGCTTTAACGGCTGTAGCTCCCCGTCAGAAACGTCTCTCTGATGGCGAAGTACAGCAGTGAAAGTATTAGTGTACACACAAACTGATATTAGTTATGGCTATGGTTACGTACATCATACAACCCTACTTCAAAAAAGCCAAACTATCCCTTTAAGAAGTGTTTTTATGAAATATTTCCCTCAGATGATCTGATCTTTTAAAGAGACCTGAACCACTAGAATCCACTGTGTCCAGGTGTCACCCGACAGACGCCGATGTGACTCCACAGCTTTAAAAAGCTGATGTGCACCTCTGCACAAAGCTGATCACACACTGGGGGTGTTGTGCTCTGGGGAGCAGTGAACAACACGTGGATCATAGCTGAAGAGAGGCCAGGAATCGCCTCCACACGTCGTCCCACACGTTAACTCTTCCTCAGCGATAACATTAAATTATGTGTGAACCTTGTTGCCTCTTTCGTCGCCACCCAGAACCACAAAGTCAATGATTACATCAGGTACCGAATGAACGACAGACTGAATAACTCATCCTGCTGAAGCCTGCAGTATAAGTCACTCCTCCTGCCATAAGCAGCTGTGTCGTAGCGACAGCGACACCTGAACACGGCAGCGTGGTTCAAACCAGCGTTTCGCCCTTTTATTTAAAGTGGTATCTATTTATTTAGCTTCGTTTTCTGTCCTTTCTGAAGATCGTGTACTGTAGAAACAGAAGAGGGCCGGAGGTGTGAGAGGTGACCGTAAACAAGGAATGAAATGTGTATTTTAAAGGCTAAACGCTGCGTTGTCAATATTTGACAGGCTGTGAAATACTTCTGTTTGTGATACAGGTTGGTTGAAATGCCTATAAATCGGAAAATGATCAATAAAAATGTTTCATGTGTCCTCTGATTTCTGAAGCAAACATTTCAATCATGTTTACTATCTGCGTAATGCTAGAATTTATTTTATCACTAATTTTGACATGAAATAGTTTATAAATTATATATTACATCACAGCTGATAGATGATAGTTACATTCTGATAACATTAGTAAACGATTAATAGTTTACTGTTACTGTTTATATATATTACGGCTTTAATTACAACTAAGTTGGTTTTTAAATTTCTTCATTGTTTGATAACAGTAAAATTACATATATATAATATATATATAGTATATATATAATGGAATTATATATATCGTATATATAATGTAATTAATTGTTAAACAATGAACAATGAAATGATAATTATTGTTACTAATTAGTAATTCTATAATTTGTGTTATTTTATCACCTATATCTAATATGAAATAGTCTCTAAATTCTATATTACATCATAGCTGATAATTACACTCTAATTAAATCAGTAAACTATTAACGGTTTATTGTTGCACACATTTAAAATATGATATTAAGGTTTTAATTATAATATCAAACAATGAAATAACAGTTAACAGTAAACATGTAACTGTAAAATTATAATATATAATATACATAATACAAACTATATATATTATGTATATATAATTTTACTTTTATCAAACAATGAAATACCAGATTTAAAAAAAAATATTTATATATATTATGCATATATTGTATATGTTTTTATATCATTATTTTACTGTGAATGTTTACAATAAAATGATAATCATGTTTGTTAACTATAAAAAAATGCTATAATTTATTTTATCACAAATTTTAACATGAAATGAATAATATTAATGAATAAATTATATATTACATCATAGCTGATAGATGATAATTACACTATTTCATGAGTAAAGTATTAACAGTTTATAGTTGTATACATTTAAAATATTATATTAGGAATTTGATTATTACCAAATTATCTGTAATCATTAAATAAGCATCTCATTGTTTGATAGTAAAAAAATTGTTATAGGAATCGTGTTTAATTAAATATCAATAATATAATCAGATATATTTTATTTAGATATTAAGTTTAATTAAACATCAATCCACAACATAATTTATCACACACATACAGTATATACTGTAGATATGGTATATTATAAAATATAACTATATAAAATGCTTTACTTCATATACTGTACATTACTATGTAAATAATATATATATTTTATATAAAGTATAAATATAAAGTATATACTGTATGGTTATTATAAAGTACATTAAATACAGCAGTAAAAACAGATTTTTCATTATGGTTTTATTTTCAAATTGAAGGGGAGCAAACGGTTGATACTTCTGCCTTCAAAAGGTTAAGTTTTAATTTATGATTCATGTTTGGCTCAAGAAATCCACAGCGCAGCATTAATACATGAATTATGATCACTGAGAAGGTACGGGACGATTTGACACCATCTGAGGAGCTGATGGAGCCGAAAACGGTGTTTGGCCTGACGCTGGGCAGCAGGCTGGGCAGCAGGCTGGGCAGCAGGCTGGGCGGCACGCTGGGCAGCAGGCTGGGCGGCAGGCTGGGCAGCACGCTGGGCGGCAGGCTGGGCAGCAGGCTGGGCAGCACGCTGGGCAGCAGGCTGGGCAGCACGCTGGGCAGCACGCTTGGCAGCAGGCTGGGCAGCAGGTGGCGCCGCAGCATCCGAAGACAAACTGGACATTTCTACATCTCTACACTGCAGCGTAATCTGGCGCTAAAGTCACTGATGTTAGGGGGAAAGACAAACATTTGGTTCAGCTTTCTCATAAGGCCATCCTTTAAACAGGGCTGATGAGCTGGGACTTCACTGGACGGTGGCGCCCAACATTTTAAGGGCCATTCCACCTTTTTAACCCCATGAGGCAACAGGTTGGTGCACCTTTTCTACACCCCATCATATAGGGCCCATATCGTCCACCTTTGGCTCATGTGTTTATCTGTATTGTATTTTATCTGTGCAGGCACATTCTGACTATGTTTAGAAAGGTGCTATACAAATAAATATTATTATTATTATTATTATTATTATTATTATTATTAAATTGGAGTAATTTCTACGTCGTAACCTTTCAAACTTGTACTTTGTTTTTTCATTTCTGTATCTCATAACACAAGATTCATGGGTCCCTTGACCTCTGACCTCCAGATGTGTGAATGTAAATGGGTTCTCTGGGTCCCCACCAGTCCCCCCTTTACAGACATGCCCACTTTATGATAGTCCCAGTCAGTCTGGATCAAGTCCTAGTCAAGTCAGCACTCTGACACACTGACAGCTGTTGTTGCCTGTTGGGCTGCAGTTTGTTCTGATTGGAGCAGATTGTTGATGCTAAAGTCAGAACCTGGGAGGGTTTCTGGACAATATCTGCCATTGATCAGTGTTGGTAACTGATTTCCAATAATAAATATATACATACATTTGCATAAAGCAGCATATTTGTCCACTCCCCATGTTGATAAGAGTATTAAATACTTGACAAATCTCCCTTTAAGGTGCATTTTGAACTGATTAATTTGCATTTAATAGTGAGTCAATATTTTAATCAGACAGCCCTAATTTATTCATTTAAATTTAATATAAATGTCAGGAAAAGCCCAGTATTACAGTTGTCAAATCATAATTTTGGTGTTTTTTGTGATCAAAATCAAAATTACTCCAATGCTGATAAGACTATTAAATACTGGACAGATCCCTTTAAGGTACATTTTGAACACACAAAAAAAATGTGTGATTAATCACAACTAACTGTGGACAATCGTGATTCAAAATTTGAATCAATTGACAGCCCTATTTAATAGTTAATTAGCCTCTCTAACTATTTTGAGTGGGGACAGGCTAAAATCCTATTTTCTCTGTGTTCTAGGTAGTTTTTATTAAACAAAAAATTTTTTTAGTTAATATTAATATATCTGATAGTGTTAAATATAAATGAAATAGGACATTGTCTCACATCAATCACAGGCCCCTGAATTAAATCTTCAAAAACTTGACAAATCTTCCTTTAAGGTGCATTTTGAACAAACTGTGGACAATTGTGATTCAATATTTTAATTGATTGACAGTCCTAATTATTATATATCATGGTGAAGTGTTATAGTGTGGGGACTGGCTAAAATCCTGTTTTTCAGCGTTGTAGTGTCATGGGGACAGAAAAGGCAGCGACTGGGCCGAGTGGCCCTCAAACGATAGCTGGGCTGAATAAGTGATGCCAGAGCAGGAGTTTCCTCGTTATGACACCACTGACTCAGGTGTGACTGACTCAGGTGTGACCCCACTGACTCAGGTATGACTGACTCAGGTGTGACCCCGCTGACTCAGGTGTGACTGACTCAGGTGTGACACCGCTGACTCAGGGGTGACTGACTCAGGTATGACACCGCTGACTCAGGTGTGACCCCACTGACTCAGGTATGACTGACTCAGGTGTGACCCCACTGACTCAGGTGTGACACCACTGACTCAGGTGTGACCTTGCTGACTCAGGTGTGACCCCACTGACTCAGGTATGACTGACTCAGGTGTGACCCCACTGACTCAGGTGTGACACCACTGACTCAGGTGTGACATCGCTGACTCAGGTGTGACACCGCTGACTCAGGTGTGACCCCACTGACTCAGGTATGACTGACTCAGGTGTGACCCCACTGACTCAGGTATGACTGACTCAGGTGTGACCCCACTGACTCAGGTATGACTGACTCAGGTGTGACACCGCTGACTCAGGTGTGACATTGCTGACTCAGGTGTGACACCGCTGACTCAGGTGTGACACCGCTGACTCAGGTGTGACACCGCTGACTCAGGTGTGATTCCTGACTCAGGTGTGACATCGCTGACTCAGGTGTGATATCGCTGACTCAGGTGTGACACCGCTGACTCAGGTGTGACATCGCTGACTCAGGTGTGACACCGCTGAATCAGGTTGACTGACCCAGGTATGACACCGCTGACTCAGGTGTGACACCGCTGACTCAGGTGTGACACCGCTGAATCAGGTATGACTGACTCAGGTGTGACATCGCTGACTCAGGTGTGACATCGCTGACTCAGGTGTGACACCGTTGACTCAGGTGTGACACCACTACTAGGTATGACTGACTCAGGTGTGACACCGCTGACTCAGGTGTGACATCGCTGACTCAGGTGTGACATCGCTGACTCAGGTGTGACACCACTGACTCAGGTATGACTGACTCAGGTGACCACCATCTGTGGGGTTCAGTGACTCTGTCCGAACGCTGAGCGGGCTGCAGCAGTGAATTTCATGAGCCAAACAGTAACGCCACACAAATATGAACTGAAAACACTGATAAGACATTCAGAGTTTCTAGTGTGTACATCAGAACTACACAACATTTAACACAACGCACTGTGTCCTTGTTACAGATTTTGGGATCCCCTCTCTTTGGATAACAAAACATTTTCCCTCATGTTGGTTTTTTTTTTTTTGTTTTTTTGTGACTTGGCGATGAGCCTACTAATATCTTTTGTGTGTATTTCCCAGCCTGAAGGAAAACAACTTCTTGGCTGTGAAAGACTCAAAAACAACCTTTAAATTGGATACAAAGTTGTTGCATAACCATCGAGTTCAACAGTCTGTGTGTGTATGTCACAGTTGGTTTACATCCTTCATGTTTACGAAGCAGTGACGTAGCTGCGTCCCATGTTTTCTATGCAATGAGGTCGACTCCGGTAATAGAAAAATAATTTACTTCTCTTATTTACTGCTTCGTTTCCTATCATACATTGTGCAAAGTCTCTCACAGCCACACGTCTCATGCAGAATACTTGTGTTAATGATATTTAACTACATTCTTGTATATTGCACCACTTATACGTCAAACTGCAGAGTGCTGATTGAGTGTAGCACAGGGCCAAGTGTTGAATATATGAGCTGGTTTTAAAGAAGCGACGAGGACTATGAGGTCTACCTGTACTCTGTATGAAAATTACCAGTGGGGGGTCAGAAAAGAGGGAGGGGTATGTATTATTTGTTGCCGTCTCTTTCATTTCACCATTTTCTAGCAGGATTTACTGAAGAAAAAAAAAGGAATAATTACTAGGGCCGTCAAATGACACTAATTTCTTTAACGCAATAACACAACTTGCCATTTTTAGGTTGTAGTGGCTCAGTTTGAAAGCTAGAGTGAAGATACCGGTATCATGTGAAACTAGAAAACCTGATGACTCCATCGGTACCAACCAGGTCAAACTAGCTTGTATGGAAGGAGGCTAAATAACGCTCTAAACTAAGGAGGAAAAACTGTCATGGCCGTTTTCAAAGGGGTCCCTTGTACTCCGCCTTCACCCACTGCCAGCTGGGATCGGCTCCAGCCCCTCCGCGAGCCCTAACGGGATAAGCGGTTGAAGATGGATGGATAGACGACGAGACTTTTTTCCTGAACAATATTGCGTGTTGATGTCGTTAGTTAGTGTTTAATGACATCTTGTCTTGGACGTGGTCCTGTAGTCCATAGAGATGTCTTGGGAAGCAGAGGGTCGCCGGTTCGAAAATGAATGAACCATAACAATGCTCTGCATCTGCTGGATGTGTAAACAGGTTTACTAAGATGTTCATCACATTAAAGTAACAACAGAAGTTTTTTGCCTGACCTGATTATTATGAGGTAAATGCTGATAGCACAATGTAATGGCTGTAGGTAATGGCACCATCAGCGTTGAGAGTAGTTCCCCATAGAAAGGTAAAGTCCCGCCCCTTCCGGTGAACCAGCATGGGGACTTATATCGGAAAAAATATGAACAATAGCCAACGGAGAGAGACAAATTATTTTTTGATCCTGTTTGAATTGTGTCATGATTCACACGCCTGTCAATTTAAAAGATAATTTTACAAGAGAAGAAAGTCTCAGTTTGTTGTAAAACTGCTTAAGTATCAGACTGAAAGTACGTAATTAGAAAGACGACACACCCTAAAGTGTCGTAGTGATGTCTGTGTGTTTCCTTCTGGGATGAACTCCCACCAGCTACAGGTTTGACCCTACTGATAAAACACATCAGGTCAGATAACGGTTCATCTGTGCGTGGTCATAGCTAAGTTAGCTAGCTAGTGTTGGTGAAGTATATAATGCGAGATGAAAGATGTAGTTCACTGAGCGGTTTCACACAAAACTAAATGATATTACAACAAACAGACTTTCTGGACTTGCAAAATTATCTTTTAAATTGACAAACGTGTGATTCACGGTGCAATTCAAAAAGGATCAAAAATCTCTTGACTACGTTCATATTTCCTCCGAAATAAGGTCCCATGTGGTCCACCAGAGGGGGAGGGGCTTCGCCTCTCTTTGCTCTTACTAGATGCTCGACAGACGTCTTTATAGAAACAGATATGCAGTGAAGAGAAGGAGAAAGATTGAGAAGCTCAGCCATCCGTGAGGGACTCGGAGTAGAGTCGCTGCTCCTTTGCGTTGAAAAGAGACAGTTGAGGTGGTTCGGGCATCTGGTAAGGATGCCCCCCCCCGGGCGCCTCCCTAGGGAGGTGTTCCAGGCACAACCAGCTGGGAGGAGGCCTCAGGGAAGAGCCAGGACTAGGTGGAGAGATTATATCTCCACACTGGCCTGGAACGCCTCGGGATCCCCCAGTCAGAGCTGGTTAATGTGGCCCAGGAAAGGGAAGTTTGGGGTCCCCTGCTGGAGGTGCTAGCCCCGCGACCCGACCTGGATAAGAGGTTGACGAGTGAGAGCGAGTGGGTTTTCAGGGACTGCATGAAAATTATTAGATGGGGGACAGAAACGGGGGAGGGCTGTTGCTGAAGAAATGGCCCAGATTTCTTTTTGATTTCATCATTTTCTTACAGGAAGAGTTCAGAGATTTGACTGATTTTGACGACTCATGCTCGTGGTTTGGGGCCGACTGGAAGAGGACTTACGGGGTGCTCTCCTCACCCTGTTGACCCAGATCAGCAGCTCAAGACTGGATGGATGATAAGACTACCAAAGAGAACCTTGTTTGATTAGCCCCGTGCTAACACAAATCATTTCACTCAAGCACAGAATATTCGCCACAGCTTGACAGGTCTGATTTTTTAAAATTTATAGGGAATAAATATCTATAGATTGAGGAACCATAAAGACGTGGCTCTGAAGAGGAGGGACCTCTGTGTTAAAAATGAAGAAATGTGGAGGATTATGTTGGCAAACCGTATTGTTGCATACACATAGCTTAACCTTGGCAGTCTTTAGTTCAGTCACAACTCAAGTTGAATTTAGCGTGCAGACTTTCTGCACATCTTAAAAAGCTTTAAAAATACTTTATCATTTTATGAAATTCTGTGAAAATATGGGTCATGGATTAAACAAACTGTGACACAACGAGCAGCATCGTCTGCTATGCAGGTACACAAACGCATCAGTCTGTGAAAATATCAGCCACTTAGGATCTTTCTTTCTTTGAGTACTAGAAAAAAAAGCATATTCAAAGCTGCAAATAACAGACTACGCATTTCATGCATCATATAAAATATTAGTTCTTTCTTTTTCATTGTATTTACATAATATATTACACATGATGTTCTGTACAGTAAAAGTTCATCTACACCATATTCTTAAAAATATTTTCTGACCCATAATTATTTTCACATGAAAAACAAGAATAGGAGAAAACATCTGAAACAAACGAATCTCTGGTTGTTTCTGCAGGACGTCCTTGAAGCTTTGAGAGAAGCTTTGCTGCATAAACTTAATTAACCGGAGAGCTCTGCATAAGATAATCCTGTGAGGGTCTCACATCACACACACACACACACACACACACACACACACACACACACACACACACACACACGCACACACACATACGCACACACACACACACACACAGGAGAGGGTGCGAGTCCATTATAGGGGTTGTGGCTCCCTGTTTTCTCTGAGAAAGGGCTTCGTCCCAGAGCCACAGCGAGTCCCGTCCTGGTTCTCTGCACCACTCTGTGCTCAGGAGTTAAATGCAAACAGCAAAAGATCCTGGTGAAGGAGGGGAGCCACAGCCGGCCCGTCCAATCACCTCTCAGCCTCTGAGGTCTCAGTGCTGCAGGACTCCTCTTCAGACCCGTCACTCGGGTTCAGGCTCGCTGCACGTCCGATTGTCTTCAGCCAACTACTGAGGCTGCGTAGTGGAGCGATCAGACAAACTATCCGCCCTGTGAGGGGCCAGCTGTTGCTGCTGAAGTTGCTGTTTCTGCTGTTGTAACTGCTTCTGTTGTTGTTGTTGTTGCTGTTGTAACTGCTTCTGTTGTTGTTGTTGTTGTTGTTGCTGTTGTAACTGCTTCTGCTGTTGTTGTTGTTGATGCTGTTGTAACTGCTGTTGCTGTTGCAGCTGTTGCTGTTGGGTTGTGGAAGTGAAGGTGCCCTGCTGCTGCAAAGGGAACGCCGCCTGCAGGATCAACTGGGTGGACTGGTTTCCGTGAAGAAGCCGAGAAGCCTTGAGTGAAAACATTTGATTATTTAGAGCTCAGCATGGTAATGAACCTGCTGACCCAAGTCAAGATTTAACTTAAAGGACGGGTCCATCTGCGTTTTGTTCCATTTTTTCAAATGGAAATGTCCACACAATGATGTAGTTTACCCAAGTAAGCTAATCAATGAGGTGATAATAATGTGAACACTAGCACTAGTTGAATCAGTGTTACCTGTGCTACATTTGGAAATAACTACAAGGGTTAGGTTGGATTTTTTTTTAAATGGGGTTGTATGTGTACTCCTGTGTTCTGTGAAGTAAAATGACAGTTTTTGTGAATGGAGTCTTCTGGTTTTGAAGAGAGAGGCATAATAATAATAATAATACACTATAATTAGAATATTTTCACAGCTTTACCACGCCGTCAGACGGCCCGTTCTGACGGGGAACTGAAGCCGTTAAATCTCCGTCATCAAAACAGCCATTTTACCTCTCAGAACATGGAGCTGCTGCATCGATCGGTTAGTTTGTTTGTGTTTTTGTGTGACTTTCTGATCTGAACTAACATGGCGTCCACAGCAGTACGTCGCTTAGCTTCCTGCTGTATCTCCTGTCTGCTTCTCCTAACCATCTGAGTTACTGTATGCAACGTTAATACACTGACTACAAGGATGTTTATATAGTTTATATATGTAGCAGCACCATAATGCAGAAACCTACGTCGGGTCACGTGGTAGAAAGTTTTTAGAGGGGCTTGAAGGGACTATATTATTTTGACTCTAAAATGTACATATGATATAAAAACCTAAAAAAAACACTAATAATGGACACGCCCTTTAAAACTGCTCTAGGAAACATCTTGTTTCTGACATTGACTGTTTTGACTCATTTTATAGAGGGGTTGCAAAGACACCACTTGTTCACAGACACTGAGTGGCAAAACCAACTCCCTGTGGCTCAGTGTTTTCCATTAATTACCTAGACTGTGGCAGCCTGCAAGTCTATCTCGTCCCGCCAGTTTCATAATGAACTGAAAATATTTCTACACTTCTCAGCGGGTGGGCTGGCTGGTCCTCGACAGGTGCACTTCCTCAGCTGCGGAGCGGCATGAAAGTGGCTCGTGGCTCCGGTCATTTACTGAGCTTTACTGAGCCTCTCATCGTGGATGTGATGCTGGCTGTGTCCTCTCTCCTTGTGGGGAGGGACCGTCAACTGGTGTAGCTTGTCCTCAGTCTGTCCGGGGTCTGCGGCGACGTCGGCCGCCCGCCCGACGGAGCCCGTTTCGTTTACTGTGATTTGTGGGTGTGACTTTTTTTTCACCCCTCATCTACACAACCAATGTGTTCAAGATTAAACTGTTTAACTAGAGCACAAGAAGAAGTACTCATTCTCATACTAATACTATGAAAGAAAATATACCAAAAGTAAAAGTATTCAGACAACCTGGATTCAACAGTTTTCACCAGAACTTTAAATTTGTTCGGGGTTTTTATGTTTTGACGTTTAAGATCAGTGTATTTGTGCAGACGACTGTAAAATGTATTTTTTTTTTACTATTTTTTATTAGTGTTGGTTAGGTAAAGTGAATGCACCATGCAGATGATGGTGTGTTTGCCATTCAGTGGGGGAGACAGTGGTGTCTTCCATGTACAGTGACATCACATGCACATCCTCCATTTAACCAGATTAAAATCTGATATGATGGTGTGTCGTTCTTTGAGCACATGCATAAATAAACTGGAAATGGTCATTTAAAGAGCAGGCTACACACACTGAATACACAGTTGGTGATGTGGAACCACTAAAGTTACCTAAATGCTGAGCGTTACCTGCAGGAACTGAGTTTGCTGCGGGGCCAGTGGCGCCTGCCCCGGCTGCATGGCTGTGACCTGTGATTGCTGCTGTACCTGCTGCTCCTGCTGCTGCTGCTGCGGCTGCTGCGACTGCTGCGACTGCTGCTGCTGCTGCTGCTGCTGCTGCTGCTGCTGCTGCTGCTGCTGCTGCTGCTGTGGTGGCTGCTGGGAAATGCTGATGGTCTGGGTCTGGCCCTGCTGAGGAGCGAAGGCCGTCACCACTTGGCCCATGAACATGGTGGTGGGGACCATGACTGCTCCACACGCCATCTGTCCCGTCACTAGCTTAGTGAGCAGCTGAGGACTGGCAGGAAACCTGTCCGGGACAGGAAGTGGGTGAAGGTCAGGTAGAGGTCACTGAATCACACAGAAATACTGCCAGTAGATTTCTTATAGTTTTCTCTACCTCACAAATGTAGCTGCATTGTAGAAACACTTGTCCTTCTACTGCCTACAGGCAAAAACATTGTTTTTCATGCAATGATCTTCATGCATTTTGAGGTTTTGTTTTATTTTTGCTTCCATAATGTCTTCTTTCCAGTGTTAATTTTGGCAGCTACTTTAGATTCAGCCTTAGTCTGAAAATGAATATGTTTAATAAAAGTACATTTTAATAATTTTTAATCTTCATAATTTTTGTCTAATTCTAGTCGACGACAACTTAAAACATTTTAGTCCAAATTTAATCAGAAAAATCACTTGATTTTAGTCTGTTTTCTCCCTTAATTTTGAGCCATTTCTTAAAAAATTCTTAATGTTACTCCTGTTTAGTCATATTCACCTGTTGTGACAATAAAACAGTAGTTTTTGAAATGAGGATTCAAACCTGATCTGAGCTGAACGGTCCTGTGCAAACGTGGCCATAGCAGGAGTGTTGGGCCCAGTATTCTGAGCCAGGCTGGAGGCGATCTGGACCACGTTAGCCGGGCTTTGCTGAGGGATCATCATGGTGTTGTAGAGAGATGCAGGCAGCGGGTTCTGCTGAGGCTGCAGAGTGAGAGACGACCGCTGAGACTGAAATACACAGAACCAGAGTCAGAGACTGAGTTGGATGTGTTTAAAACAAACAGCATGAGGGGAGAAGGAGAACTGTTTAGTTTGTCAGACCTGTGAGAGTGCTGCACTCTGGTCCCGTAGGAGTGTTTGTTGCTGGGGCTGGGCCTGGACAGCATGTTGTTGCTGTATGCTGTTCTGGAGAGGTCCTGCAGAGACCACCTGGCCCTGCATGCTGAGTGTCCCCCCCTGCTGCACAGCCGTCCCCTGGGCCATCTGAACCGGGCCCAGACTTAGTCCTCCGGCTCCTTTTGGCAAGAACATCTGAAACATACAGCACAGATGTACAGTATGTTGGGGTAAACGCTTCAGGGTTCGCGTCAACCGGACTAAACAAAGCTGGTGTAAATGCACCTTAAGTATAAGATAATCAAATGCAAGTCCCAATAATAATAAATAAATCAATAAAAGATCTCTCAAAATAAATAATAAGAAAGTAAACCCAACATCTCTGACACTGTCAGAGTTAACTCTGATCCTGGGCAGTTGCTTATTGTTGCACACACTTTTTAAACAACATGCATTTTAACTTTTGGGCTTGGAGGAAGGTATCAAGTTGAGTTGCAAGTCTGTTTTGATTTTGTCAAGTCTAAAGCCATCAACTTTGTGATTCAAGTCTGACTTGAGTGTCCTGTGACTCGAAAACCCCTTGAAGCAAATTTGTGATACTGGGTTATATAAGTAAAATCGACTTGACAGAATCTAAGTATAACAGTAAAACATCCATCCAAACAGTAAATAAATAAACCACTAAAATGAATCAAAGCAACGTGTATTTGGCAGTATGTCAGGTCTCACCTGCAGGCTCTGTCCCTGCACTCTCTGCAGCTCGTCCTGGATCTGTCGCAGCTCATCCTGCTGCCGCTGGATGTTGGCCTCGATCAGCCTGGTCCTCTGCTCCAGCTGCTCCTTCAGGTTCTGCATCACTTCCAGCTGGCTGGAGAACTGCACCATCGACTGTCAGAGAACAACGAAACGGAGAAACACAGCAGGAGGTGAAATGGCAGCTGCTGCTGCTGCTGAGGTGGTTCATATGGGAACATTTGTATCTGGCGTAGGAGTGATTCAGTGGCACGGTGAACGGTCTCATGCTGACTACAATCCAACCGACACTGCAGTCCAGGTATGTCTGTATGTGGTAAGCCTGCCTGGATTCACCAAATGTTAGTGCACAAAACCAAAACACTGAGGTATTAAGAGGCAGAGGAGAGAAGTGTTATCATCCTGCCTCCTACAAATGCATGAAAATGAAACATGTAATCACATTTAGGTTGTAACTCTGAGCTACTTATACATTTTACATTTTTAGCATTGGTCCTTATGTTGTTAAGGATGTTACCTACGTATGCGATGATAATATAGTTTAGTTTGCGCTCAAAACAAGATCAAACTATAAAATAATCTGTACAAAGTCTGTATGTTATTTTTTTCTATCAGAGGAGCTAAAGACCTGTAAAGCCATTTTACAGGGTTAATGTCAATGCCAAAATTAATGCGATAATAACGAGTTAACGCATATTTGTTTTTGCATATTTCATGAACGCTTAACACAACTTGCGATTTTTAAGTTGTAGCGTTGTGGCTCACTTTTAAAGCTACAATGATTGTCACAAAGGACAAGATAAGATAAGATATTCCTTTATTAGTCTCACAGTGGAGAAACTCACAAAACTAAACTAACTAAACTAAATAACGCTCCAAACTTGCACTAAATCTTGGTGAGGAAAAACTGTCGTGTCCATTTTCAAAGGGGTCCCTTGACCTCTGACCTCAAGATATGTGAATAAAATGGGTTCTCTGGGTCCCCACCAGTTTCCCCTTTATAGACATGACAACTTTATGATAATCACAAGCAGTTTGGGGCACGTGATATTTGTGAGTAATCACGATGAACTATTTTAATCGACTGACAGCACAACTTTTATCAGCAACAATATTGCACGTTGATGTCACAGTTAGTGTTTAATGTTGTCTCATCTTGGACATGGAAAAAAAAAAAAAGTTGATGAACATGTTTTGTGCATCAGGACTTGGTTTGGGGACCAGAAGGTCGCGGGTTCAAGTCCCCACATAGACCAAGAACTGAGTGTGAACTGGTAGCTGGAGAGGAACCAATGTGAAGTCATAGTCAAGTCAGCACACTGACACACTGACCGGCGTTGCTGCCTGCTGGGCTGCAGTTTGACATGTTATGATATGAGCAGATTTTTGATGCTAAAGTCAGAACCTGGGAGGGTTTCTGGACAATATCTGTCATTGTTTTGTGTTGTTCATTGATTTCCAATAATAAATATATACATACACTACCGTTCAAAAGTTTGGGGTCACCCAAACAATTTTGTGTTTTCCACGAAAAGTCACACTTACTTACCACCATGAGTTGTAAAGTGAATAGAAAATATAGTCAACACATTGACAAGGTTAGAAATAATGATTTGTATTTGAAATAATATTTTTTTTTCTTCAAACTTTGCTTTCGTCAAAGATTCTCCATTTGCATCAATTATAGCATTGCAGATCTTTGACATTCTAGCTGTTAATTTGTTGAGGTAATCTGGAGAAATTTCACCCCACGCTTCTAGAAGCCCCTCCCTCTGATTGGCTGGATGGGCTCTTCTTGCGAACCATACGGTCAAGCTGGTCCCACAACAGCTCAGTGTGGTTTAGATGTGGTGACTGTGCCGGCCACTCCATTACAGACAGAATACCAGCTGCCTGCCTCTTCTCTAAATAGTCCTGCACAGTTTGGAGATGACTCTGGGTCATTGTCCTGTTGTAGGATGAAATTGCCTCCACTGTCCACAGGGTCTGGCATGGCGTTGCAAAATGGAGTGATAGCCTTCCTTATTCAAAATCCCTTTTACCCTGAACAGATCTCCCACCTTACCAGCACCAAAGCAACCCCAGACCATCACGGTACCCCACCTTGCTTGACAGATGGCGTCAGGAACTCTTCCAGCATCTTTTCGGTTGTTCTGCGTCTCACAAATGTTCTTCTGTGATCCAAACACCTCAAACTTCGATTCATCCATCCATAACCCTTTTTTTCCAATCTTCCTCTGTTCAATGTCTGTGTTTTTTTGCCCTTATTAATCCTTTTCTTTGATTGGACAGTCTCAGATATGGCTTTTTCTTTGCCACTCTGGCCAGCATCCCAGATTCGCCTTTTCACTGTAGATGTTGACACTGGCGTTTTGCGGTTACTATTTAATGAAGCAGCCAGTTGAGGACCTGTGAGGCGTTAATTTCTCAAACTAGAGACTCTAATGTCCTTGGCAGTTTCTCGCATGGAATAGCCTTCAATTCAACGAACAAGAATAGACTGTCGAGTTTCACATGAAAGCTCTTTTTCTGGCCATTTTGAGCGTTTAATCGACTCCACAAATGTGATGCTCCAGATACTCAACCTGCTCAAAGGAAGGTCAGTTTTACAGCTTCTCTAACCAGCTAAACTGTTTTCAACTGTGCTAACATGATTGCAAAGGGTTTTCTGATCATCCATTAACCTTCTGACGCAATGAGCAAACACACTGTACCATCAGAACACTGGAGTGATAGAAGCTGGAAATGGGCCTCGATACACCTCTGTAGATACTGCACCAAAAACCAGACATTTACAGCTAGAATAGACATTTACCACATTAGCACTGTATAGAGTGTATTTCTGATTAGTTTAAAGTTATCTTCATTGAAAAAAACTGCTTTTCTTTCAAAAATAAGGAAATTTCTAAGTGACCCCAAACTTTTGACCGGTAGTGTACATTTGCAGAAAGCAGCATATTTGTCCACTCCCATGTTGATAAGAGTATTAAATACTTGACAAATCTCCTTTTAAGGTTCAGTTTGAAGAGATAAAAAATGTGTGATTAATTTGTGATTAACTATGGACAATTATGTAAATAATCACGATTTAAAAATGATTGATTGCTCTAGAAATTATGATAAGATTATATTTAAGAGGCATTTGTTCGCATCACATGGGAGTACCTATTCTCCATCCTTAAAAAAAAAAAAATCCTCTTTTGGAACAATTACATAAAATATATTGTTGTTTGTAATGTAACCACTGAAAAACTGAAGAAAAATGTGATAGAATCAGAGACTTAAGGTGACTGCAAACCAGCCAGTCTGTCCCCTATGATCAGATATGAATTAGACTTTCAAAGAAATGAAACAGATATCTTACTTGGCTGCTGATCTGAACTTGTTGCTGCTGAGGCTGCGGTTGTTGTAGTTGTTGTTGTTGTAGTTGTTGTTGTTGTTGTTGTTGTTGTTGTTGCTGTTGTTGCTGTTGTTGTTGTTGTTGTTGTTGTTGTTGTGAAACCATGGGTGGTGCCATGTTCTGTCCTGTATTTTGGGAGCTCATCGACTGCTGAAAGAATAAAAACAGAACAATATTAACACCAAACAGAAAAAGGATCAAGTAAAACACTTCAAATCTTTTTTCTCCTTATTTAACGTCACCAGACTGTTCTCATCCCTTCACCAACCTGACTGCTGATAGATGATCTTCGTTGTGATGTCATCTCCACAGCAGAGACCGACTGGCGACCGGGCGTACTCCGATCTCCCTGAAGTTTCATCTGTGATGCTGAGAGGGAAAAATAAACATAATGATCAGATTTAAAAGAAAGAGAGGACCACCTAAGTGTCAGTAATCGAGGTTGTTGCTCACAGGCTGGGTCGGACACAGCGGTGTGCGAGGATTTGCGTGAGCTGCGAGATGAGGCCGAGGGCGTCCGGCTGTGGTTGAAGCGATCTAGAGCGTCCTTCAGGCTGGAGGTGTTCAGCTGAGACTCAGACTCTGAATCCTGGGACTGCTGTGAGGAAGGGAGACAGTCAGCTCTGGGTCTCCATATAAAGCATCGTCACAGATAACTGATCCATCATCCTACGTTCATTTAAAGAGCAGGTCCGTCTGTGTTCTTTTCAAATGGAAATGCCCCCACAGCAGAAAACAGTGAGGTTAGCAAAGTAAGATAATCAATACGGTTATGAATAATGTGAATGCTAGCAATAGTTGGGTCAATGTTAGCTGACAATGATCCCTATTATTAAGGGTCAGTTTGGATTTGTTTTAAGTGGTGTTGTATGTGCTGTATACTCCTGTGTTCTGCGGGGTAAAATTATCATTTTTTTGTGAGTCTGGTGGCTTTGAAGAGAACGATATAATGGCTTCAGTTCTTTACCTCGTTATCAGACAGCCCTTTCCAACAGGGCACTGACAGGGTTACATCACTCAATTCAAAGCCACCAGACTCCATTCACAAAAACTGTAATTTAACCTCACAGAACAGAAGAGTTGCTGGTGTACCGCTGCATCGAGCAGATATTTTTTTGTGATTGTGACTTTTAGATATGAACTAACGTGGTGTCCACAGCAGTACGTTGCTTGGCTTCCTGTCTGCTTCTCTAAACTGGGAGCACGCCGACCGTCATCTAAGTTACTGTATGTAACATTAATACACTGACTACAAGGATGTCTAGATACTGTACATGCAGCAGTGTCGTCATGCAGAAACCTACATCAGCTTCCGATGTGGAAAAAAGTTTTTAGAAGGGCCTGAAGGGAAAATAGCATTTTGATGCCAAAACATACGTAGTTTGACCAAAATTTGAATGTCTGGATTTGAATACATAAGGAACACCACTGGGAAGCTACAGAATGATATAAAAACCTAAAGAAATAATAATAACAGGCCCACCCTGAAGGTGGCCTTAACCCAGAAGTCTCACCTTGTCTGCTGTGATCTCAGGTTGTGACTCTTCTATTCCCAGCTCTCTGCGCTGCTCTGCTCTTACTTCAGCATAACTGTAGAGCAAACACTGTTAATAACAAGACTGATATATGCATATAACACTGTGATTAAAGTGAAAGTTGTAGTCTACTCTTGTCTCCAGCAATGTAAATCTTCCACCTACCTAACAACAGTGTGTGTGCAGACAATGAACTCTGGTCTGGAGTTCCACTGGTGGTAGGTGATGTAGTAGTGGGTCTGAAGCCAGATCCACTGCTGCCCTTTGGTGAGGAATCTGTAGTAGCAGGACTTTCCTTTGCCATATTGCATCACTACAGACATACAGAGGAGACAGAGCTGACTGGTATTCATTATTTGAAAGCTCAAAAACAACCTAACAATCGTAGATAAGCTCACATTAATGACGTCTGAGAGTAGATATACTCACAGTGTTCGTGGCATTTGGCCAGTGTCTCCAGGTCGTCTACATGGTAGTAGTCATATCCTGATGTACCCAGCACCTCAAACGGGAGGTAACCTATAATAGGTGGAGCTCTGGACAAATAAAGAAAATGTTATTCTTCTTGGCAGACCTCTGCACAACTGTTTCATAATCAGCAGATGAATTTTACATAATATAGCATTTGGTATTCCTGCTAATGTCACACATATAATCTTTAGTTCATGTGATAGCAGATAGCACAATTAATATAGCATCCATTGGTGACGAGTTACTTCACCCCCTTAAACAAATGCACATTGGAAAAAAGATCACTGTAAAAAACAAAAAACAAACTGTACCTGTGGTCCAAGAAGAGAAACTTCCACTCTAAACTGTGTCTGGAGGTGAACTCCTCATTAGGCTCCTCTACAGTGCACATCTCCTGTGACAGATAGAGGTGGAAGAGCAGAATGGATTTATCACATTAATCTAAACAGTTCAGGAATAACGACTATATAATAACTTAGTAATTAATAACAAAACAGCAGCGACTTTATGATTGACATGCAACATAAAAAAACAAAAAAAAATCTTAAATAACAAAAATATAAGATTAAAATGATAATAATTAATATGCTGAAAAATATAATAATAATAATAATACCAAAAAGGATGAAATCATAAGTCATATTAATTCTAGTAATAACATATTCAAGTTTACAATAATAACAAATGTAGAAAAAATAATTATTAATAAAGTCAATAATAATATTAATACAATTAAGTTTATTAGTATAATAACAATACCAACAAAAAGATAAAATAATAGTCATAATAATTCTAGAAATAACATTTTAAATAAATGAAAATAAAAAGATAACAGTAATAATACTGGAAAATGAAAAAATGAAAAATAATGTAATAATGGATAATTATGGTAATAACAAAAAAATTAAGGTAATTTAATTATTCTTACACATTTCTGCATCTCTTTTATTGAGGTTCTGCTGTCTCAGTTTCAGTTCTGCTGTCTTATGTATTGATCCATACTGCTGATGGCTCATTGTTTGATTATTAACAGTAAAAGTAAAATCAATAGTAGCTCTTTAACTCAGCTGGACCAAAGATTTCACACAGTGGGAAAGATAAAGTGTTTTTAAAACAGAGGAAAAGAGGCAACAGGGAACCAAACATAACAGTGGTGACTGGGCAAGCGTTGCTGTCGAGCCCTGTCCTAATTAAAACTACCTCTTCATCCAAACCCTGATGCACGAAACCGAAAGTGTGTCAACAGGATAAAAAGGAGACGTGATTCTCACCTTGATAAACTGGGGTTTGGCGAGCCTCACGGTTGCTATGAGACACACTCCGTCTTCAAAGGTAGAGTGAAGCGATCGCTGGATCACTCCTTCAAAACCGTTTCTGGTACAGTTAGGCACTGGTGACAACAACAGGGAAGCAACAGGGATGTTTTAAGACTTTACCAGGGAATCCGCAGGTTTCAACAAGTCCTATTTGAGACTTTTAGGGACCTTTTTAAGACCACCATGAAAGCAATTTAAGACCCATTTCACATCCATTTAAGACCACTATGAAAGCAGTTTAAGACTTCACATCCATACTGGCAAGAAAGTACTAAGGACATGAAAGAAAAGTCAATATGGTCATAGCTGCTGTGTGACTGATGCTTCGTTACTGAGTGTAAAGTCCAGATCAGCTCAGCTTTTAGTGGAGGTGGAGCTCCGAACGGTGTCCTGGGGTCGACTGGAGTTGATGCTCTCGATCCCGACATGGAACAAGACTGACTGATTGCAGCTGTTTGCTGCTGTTTTAATTTACAACCAGTCCAAAGACATGATGCCCAACGTTCCAGTTTCAGAGTTTTCTTGCAGAGGGAGCAGCCGGCTTCAAATACGTTTCCAGGCACCGGCTCCAACCACACACTAACTTCACTGTTACTGAACCAGCATTTACCCATTTTTGACCCGGTTTTCGCACTCTGACCTAAAGTTTGACGAAAGCAACATCAACAACTTCCTCAGCGTTTCACTTTCCGTGAGGTTGCTCCACTAGACAAACACACCACGCCGTAAAGAAACGTTAGTGTATTTTTAAGACCTGCCAAAATTGGATTTAAGACATTCTGTGAGACTTTTAGACATTTTGGTGCCTTAAATTTGGGTTCTTTGATTTTAGACTTTTAAAGACCCCGTGGGAAGCCTACTTTATAGGCACAAAGACTCAACTGGAGGCTCAGACAGTTAGTGTACTGAAACTCACCATTATTCAGGGACTTGAAGTTTCCAATGAACTTGACGTATTCGTACACGGGTGGCTCTTTGGGGTCGATTGTCCCTCGGAGCATGTGGCAACAGAACTCGAGCTGATTCTTCGCTGGACAATGAAATTACAGCATTAAAAAGTAAGAACTGAACAAAATAAAATTTGATAACAGCACAATAATGTGAAGATGCAAATAAAACATCCTCTTCACTTTTCAGATATTCGGGCATCAGCGTCTCTCCCTCCATGATGTGAGAGGACAGAGCCTTGTATACATCTGAATGCTCCCCCATCGGCAGGAAGTTCAACAGGTTCTGATCCACAAGATCGGACTGAAACACAGAAACACCTTAAATGAATCTGTGAGCATGTGTTGATTTACATCGCATCAACCCACTGTGGACTTGTGGGCTTTGTTATTGACTTGAAATATTCTAAAACTGTAATATTGTCTCAACAGTATATTATCATGAATGCACATTATACTCACAGGCAAGTGTTCCAGTAGGGACGTCACACTCTCAGAGGCATAGATTATATTCCCATCGGTCATGATTGCAAGGAAAAAGCCGTCTAATGCCTGACAGACACAAAGTAGATTCTTTTAACTGACTCCTAGTTAAAGAAGCATGTAACCAAGAAGAAAAGGACATGTAAAGTCTACTGTAGGGCTGTACCAATTCAAAGCACCTATGAAGGTTTTCCAATGAAAATTTGAATGTCTCATCATATTTTATGACATTACCCTAAAAACAAAAACAAAAAAATCCTCACACAAAATCTTTAATTGAAATAAAGTGAAAATTCAGATTAAACGAGTAGTCTTTTTTTAAATTCGATTACCAGAAGCAGCTGGTAATCTAATCTGCCCAACTTGCAGATTTTGTTGATTTGTTTATTTTTCTGCATATATTGGCTTTTACCAGTATGTTTCTTTCATTCCTACGTTGCTGTGTTGTAGCCTACAGACAAAGTGCATATCATTGAAAGTCCAGTTATGAACGACATGGATCAAAGACTTCTGGCTGTAGTGATGTGATCCAATCAGGAGCATGTAAAGGGAGTTTATTTGGAAAACTGTCCGGGTGCTCTAGCTGTTTCACTTCACGCCCAGCTCAATCTGCTCTGTCTAATGACCCGCGACTCCCATCAAAGATTTACGAGGCACATTTATTTTACCCGAGCAGAGCAGAAAGACGCTTCTGGGACACTTGTGAAATGCACAACAGGGCTCCAGGGCTAAGCCCCGCACTCAATGAAACAGGACAGGACAGGAAAGGACAGGAAAGGATAGGAAAGGAAAGGAAAGGAAAGGACAGGACAGGAAAGGAAAGGAAAGGAAAGGGAAGGGAAGGGAAGGGAAGGGAAGGGAAGGGAAGGACAGGACAGGACAGGAAAGTAAAGTAAAGGAAAGTAAAGGACAGGACAGGACAGGAAAGGAAAGGAAAGGACAGGGAAGGAAAGGACAGGGAAGGGAAGGACAGGGAAGGACAGGGCAGGGCAGGACAGGACAGGACAGGACAGGACAGGACAGGACAGGACAGGACAGGACAGGAAAGTAAAGTAAAGGAAAGTAAAGTAAAGGAAAGGAAAGGACAGGACAGGACAGGACAGGACAGGACAGGACAGGAAAGGAAAGGAAAGGAAAGGACAGGGAAGGGAAGGGAAGGACAGGACAGGACAGGACAGGACAGGACAGGAAAGGAAAGGACAGGACAGGACAGGACAGGACAGGACAGGACAGGAAAGGAAAGGAAAGGAAAGGAAAGGAAAGGACAGAGAAGGGAAGGACAGGGAAGGGAAGGACAGGACAGGACAGGACAGGAACTTTATTGGCCATATACACTCGGGTACATACATGAAATCTGACTTCTGTATTTAACCCACCCTAAGCATTTTGAAGCAGTAGGCTGCTGTAAGTGCCCGGAGAGCAACTTGGGGTCCAATGTCTCTCTTAAGGACACCGTGTACAGACAGTAGGAACAGGGGATCGAACCACCAACTTGCGGTTAAAGGACGACTACTCAAGAGCAACGGCGCTTGTAATTGTGCGCGGCAGTGAAACACTGATCAGTGTAGCCTAATCTTCATCTGCGCAAAAATAGTGGGCTTAAACAGAATGAATAGACATGCAAAAAAATAATCCCACACAGCATTCGAATGTCAACATTATAAATGAAGCTTCAAACTATTCGGTAAGCCCTGGACCACTGCACTGAGTGCTTGGCGGCGTTCTTATCTCACCTCCAACATCAGCTGAGTGAACTCTTCATTACTAAGAAAAGGAGGCTTCCAGTCTTGTCTGATCTCAGTTGACTCTGACTGAGCAGTGATCTCTGACGAGGGAGACAAACAACAAGTCAACAAGCAGCTTCGGCTGAAGAACCAAACAGATTTCTGGCTCTCGTGAGCGTTCCTCACCTTTGTGTTTGTGCAGAAAGTCGATGCTCTTCTGTAAAATAGTGGACTTGTCCATCTTGCGGGTGTTGCCCGGCAACATGGTGCCCAGCTCCTTGATGAGGACATTGAACTGGTCTCTGCGTTTCTTCTCAGATTTGTTACGGGACACACTGTTGGTTTAGACACAGGAAGATTAAGAGACACGTTTTGTCTTGATAATATACAGTAGTTTGGTTACAGCTGCATTATTGTGAGTGCTTTCATCAAATAAACCACATCTGCAAGAACTTTATTAGGAACAAGAAAAAAATCTGATGTACCACTACTACAACACTGAGGTAAGGTTGCTGTATCTTTGCATGTGACGCTTTAATAATCTCACAAATATCAAATCAGGCCTCATAAAATGTAAAACTGTAATATCATGGAGGATGTTTTAAATAACACTGAACATTTTTATCTAAAAACAAACCACAGGGATCGTACCGTTTCGCTTTGTCTTTTTCATCTTCTTCCATTAACCCATCAAAGATACTGCTGTCATCCCTGCACAGAAAACAGCAGTTAAAGAAGATCCTCAAATACCGTTTTCACACCAAATTATACATACATACTTCTTTAAAACCCCCTCAAAATATGTGATAGACTCCTTTCCCATTGATTTTTTTTTCTGGTGTCACGCTGAAGGTCACAAAAGTAATGGAAAACCTGAACCTGCCAAAATAATGGATACATTTAATTACTGAAAATAAATTTTGGCATTGACTGATAAAATGTAACATAAATTGATATTTCTGAGTTAATTTGCTTTATGATTTTCCCTTTCCATTGCCCCCCCCCCCCATTTCTTTTCTCAAACTTCTAATCAAACATCTAAATATGTATAAATAAATAAAACAGAAATAGCAATTTAATTCTCATTTTATGAAATAAGTAATGCCTGTGTTTATTTTTAGTATTATTTTTGGTATATTAAACACCATATTTATTGATTTAATTATGGAGTCATTTATTTATTTATTTTTGCAGCTTCTGTCCTCCATAGGAAGCAGGTTAGTAAACAGTGAAAATTTTGCCGTGGTAACTTTTTAATGTTTTACTTATTCGGTCTCTCTTTCAAACTCTCAAACCAGAGTTGGTGAATGCTGGAACAGTGGAAACACCAACAAGGACGGGTTTGATGAGTGTATTTCGTTTCTGTTGAATGAAGTGTGTTTTACGATGATCAGCGAGAATTACTGTTTCTGTCAATGGAGTCTGGTGGCTTTGAGGAGAACATATAACGGCTGTGTCTTTTCTTGTTTAAAGGCCTTTGTGCACCAAGGCCATTAATTTCAACCAACATCGCACCCACATAATTAATTTGGTTTGTTTTGTGTTGCAAATTTTCCCAACAAGTAAAATAAGAAAATGCATCAGACTCAGCGTACAAGGTTTCTGTGTAACACAAACAAAAAATACAGATTTGGTGTGCATAGACTTTAATTGTCCAAATCCCAGTTGGTTTAATTTATTATATATTCAATTCAATGTGCGTCACATAGCATCACACTGTAAAAGGGGCAAAAATTAGTCATGTTTTCATCACTGCCGATCGGAGCTGGAGCCGATAAATACCGTGACTACTACAGTCATTTGTCCCGGGAATGAATGCAGATTGAACCTTTCCCACTAGAGACAGTTGTCAGTGGGAGTTAGTTAGTTAGTTAGTTAGTTAGTTAGTTAGGGGGTAGGTTTTTGCCCAATAGGAAAGGAGCTTTAGCTAACTGATCAAAAATTAATCTATTGCCATACAGAACTGTTTTAAATCATCATCTAGCATAAATTCATGCATTTACTGACAGGTATATATGTTTTTTTTTAGAAATGAATGAGAAGAAGGTAATTGCAGGTAACTCAGAGCTCACCGGTCAATGCTCGAGGTCATTTTGTATCCTGTTCAGGGCCGCAGTGTTGGAGAGGGGTCTTTTAATCGTGAGGTAGACATTTGTGAATGAACCTTTGAGGAAAAAGAGCCCACATGAAATGAAAGCAGCTTCAACGCCACATAGTGATTTAAAACAAAATCAAGTCAGATGGTAAAACTAAATCTCACCTTACTGACAGTAGAGCCAGTCCGGTGAGAGGATGAGGAGGCTGCTGCTGCTGGATGAAGGCCGGGTCTGGGTGGACACGCTGTTGTGGAGCTCTGGGACTCCTGGAGGAGAGTCACTGAACGTTTCCTCAATCAGAGGGCAGAAAGCCGACAAGAGGTCTGCAATGAGTGGAGTTCTTGGTCTGCTTCGGGTGTGAGACTGGCACATGGCAGCAGCATCTGAGTCTGTAAGAGGTTAGAAACGTTCACACAGTCAGTACGTCAGCTCAGCATATGAAAGCGAGACCGCAGAATACCACAGTGAGGTTGGCTGAGGAGAAAAGACTGACTTGTGATTAGTTATACTCCTGTTACACATATAAAGATGTCTGGCCAGTCTAATATGGGAGAAAGGCAAAGTGGGACAGTTTGTATGGCCATGTGTGCTCTCCTAAGACTCTGGATGACTACATACTGATGCATTGTGACGGACCTTTGCTTTAGCAAAAGAGCCTAGTGATACAGTTTTTGTAGTGGTATCCCAAAATGACACATGTTACATTTAGTTTATCTGTCCAATTACCCAAATTTAGCTACTGACTACATCAAAATAGAAACGTCAAATGTCTAGGAGTGTAAATCACAAGTTTTATCATAATATAATATATATATATTATATTGATCCTTTGGACAAAAATACAATATTTGCCAATATCACAAAGTCTGCCATGACACCATTTCAATCAGATTTAATTCATGAACCTGCAGTCAATATGAGACAACATCCTATTTCATATATATTTAACACAATCAGCTATATTCATATTAGGACTGTCAAAGTTAAAGTTCACGCATGTTAGTTTTATGCCACTAATTTTCTTTTTTTTAAAAAATACTGGCATCATATGAAACTAGAAAACCTAAGGAATCCGTGGGTCCCCACCAGTCTCCCCTTTACAGACATGCCCACTTTATGATAGTCCCAGTCAGTCTGGATCAAGTCCTAGTCAAGTCAGCACTCTGACACACTGACAGCTGTTGTTGCCTGTTGGGCTGCAGTTTGCCATGTTCTGATTGGAGCAGATTTTTTTTTGCTAAATGTACCTTTTGAGGGTTTCTGGACAATATTTACTGTTTTTTGTTGTTAATTGATTTCTAATAATAAATATATACATACATTTACATAAAGCAGCATATTTGTCCACTAACATGATGATTAAATACTTGACAAATCTCCCTTTAAGCTACATTTTGAAGAGATAAAAAATATGACTTATTTGTGTTTAATCACAGTCAACGGACAATCATGCAATTAATAGCAATCAAATATTTGAATTGATTGACAGCCCTAGTGAAAGCATGTCCAGTCAGTCACAGATTCAGCACATCATAGACGGCTGACGTATTCTTCTGACTCTACTCGGTTCCTTGCGCAGGTTGGCCGACAATAGATTGTCAAATTAAAACGAGAAGGCCCACTGGGTCTCTAGCCTAAATATCTGACCCATTTATTTCATGAACCAATTACCGTCAGAACCTGTGTGGGAGGTTTTCTCACATAACGGCCTATTTGTGTTGTTGAGAAAATCCCTTGTCTCTGCGTATCATGGTACACAAAATGTTTCATTCATCAAAAACAGAAGTTTGATCTCGAGACACTTTTCACATTGCAGCCACTTCTCCAGTAAAAGTCTCCTCTGCACATTTAGTTTAGTTTAGCAGGTTCTCAGCTGTGTGTCTGGATTAACGATAGCGATTGTCTGATTGTCTGTGTGTTTGTGCTACGTTAGCAGCTGCTAGCGTTGCTGGTAGCTTCGTGCCCTCTGTAGCATAACAGATGGTGAGTGTGTGTTTGTTGTTGGTGGTGTTATAGCTGTGAACGTAGCTGTAGCAGACAGTGTGTGTTCAGTTTATCTGTTGGTGAATAAATGCTACGAGGCTACAAGCTACAACTCCTCAGCTGGAAGTCCAGAGCCAACTTCCTGTATCTGCGCCGGTTCTCTCTTAAGGTGGACCAGCTTTTCTCCTTTAAGTGACAAGCCACTTTTTCTGCATTTTTTTTTTTCTCAGCTTTTTAATCATTTCTTAACATTTCTTTTAGCCCTTTAACTGATAGCGTTAATCATTAAAATGCTTAATGTCAGTTATCAGTTAAACTGATAGCCCTGACAGCACCTGTGGTACTGTAGAAAAATGAGTACTGTCACATTTTCAGAAATGTGGCATCGACTTGGTAGCGAAGTAATGGTTCTCATGACAACCCTAGATGTTATAAACAACAATTTGAAATTGAACTTACTGCCAGGTTCATCAAAACGAGAGAGAAGAAGTCAGCAGCTGCTCTGTGCGAGTGTTTACACCTTCATGTTAAGACATACAAAGGAAAAACTGACAGTAAGAGGAGGTTTTACCGTGGCCCGTTGACTTTCAGCTATGCTGTGTTATTTTACTGCTCACTGCATGTGACTCGTGACACAAATACAAAGAGCGGGTGTCTTATCTGAGATTACTGTTTTGTCAACGCAAGCCAGCGAATACACTTTGTGGCAACATCATAAAAGGGAGTGGATCTGAAAAACAGCAGCAGAGAGCATTAAGTGGAGCGCAGACCCAGACTGGGAAAAACACTGGATGTCAGAAAATTAACAAAAAGACATGAGTGGTATGACAGCAAATTAAGAGGAAGGAAAATGTTGACACTGGTGTATCAGCAGCGGGTTGCAGCAGTAGCTGCATGAGCGTTGTGTAAGCGGAGAGCAGAGGTTGTATAACTGTGATGTCATCTGTGCTTCACTGACCTGCTGGCCCAATGACCTACTTTCCTCCTCCTCCTCCTCCTCCTCCTCCTCCTCCGATCTAACTTAATCACAGCACCACAGGCAACACCTTCCTGTTCTCACCAATAACACCACACTCCCTGTCAACACAAATCCTTTAAAAGACAACCATTTTATCAAAATATGTGTGAGTGTCACGCTGTCTACACATATCACGTTTCCTCATTTAATCACATGACATGCAAAAGGTGTTCCCTGAGTATGAGCAGGCGGAGACGTCAACAATAAAAAGCAGCAGACTTGTAAAAGGTGATGAATTTTCAACACCTAATTATGAGTTTTTAGTCATGTCAACCATGGGGACGAGCAGACGTATACAGATTAACAGGCGTCACACATTCAGACGTACTTTACATCCTGAAAACGCATCAAATCAGACTGACAACACTCTTTTATCATTTTTCTGTTGCTCACGCAGCATTGTTGAATGTCTGCTGAGTGTGTGTGTGTGTGTGTGTGTGTGTGTGTGTGTGTGTGTGTGTGTGGGGGTGTGTGCACGCAGGCTCAGATGTAGGGCAGCAGAGCTCTGAGGATATGAGTCACCCTGAAGTGGATCTGTGGCGCCGCTCATCATCACGTACCCCGCCACACCCCGTACTGAGATGCCAGCGCAGCAACCGTGCCAACGGGCAACACCATAGCAACTGGCCTCGCCGTGCGGAGTGAAGATGGCCTGGCTGGATTCCTCCGCAGCTGGTGCTTCCTCCATCATACACGGAGAATTATATTATAGTCTGAGGATGTAAAACACCGTGACAGGTCGGATCTATGCAGCGCCGCAGGGACACGTTGTGTTAGGACTGCACGATTATGGCCTAAATGATAATCAGGATTAATTTGATCAATACTGAAATCACAATTGTTCACTGATTGTAGTAACAAAATATTTGTATTGCATTTTCACATAGAAATAAACAGAGCATTGCCTTCTCTTCCACATTGTACAAAATTCCTGCTGATGTACAAATCTTTGCACCAAGATAAGACTGGTCCTTATTCACAGCATATCTCCTAAATGCAAAATAATATTGTACCAAACCTTTTAACCAAAAGTAAAAACGGAGCACTGTTCTCAATCTCACGTTGTGCTACATTCCTGCTAATTAATAGTAGTGGGGAACAAAATCAATCCATCTATTTATAGCGAGTCATTTTTTTGTATAATTTTGGAATCAGTTTTTTAATGTCAGAATTGATGTGACGAAATATCATGCCACGAAATTTTGTGATATAAAACGTGACAATATGCATCGTTGAGACAAAAAACTGAATTGCCCTTTTGTCTTTTTCAGTGCTTTGTTTGAACAGACGAGAGCGCTCTGAGGTCAGACCAGTAGGTGAAGCAGATCAACAAGGTCTGTGCTGGTCAGGCTACACACCGAATACATGACATACCCACCACCCCCACCGCCGTCTTGGTTTTTTTACAGAAATAAAACCTGTTTTGTTTATTTGGTGGCATGTTCTCAATAGATAATAGGATGACGGACGCTACAATCTGAAAGTGAATGCATCTTGAGGAGTCAGCTCGGAGCAGCACAAGATGAGAGAGTTGACAGACTGAGAGATGGCAGAGGATTTGCTGTCAAAGCGAAAAGCAGACGCGCCTATTTGTCAATATTTCAGATTTAAACGCAGGGAACCACGACGTTAATGAAGTAGCGTTAATCGCCACAAGGAGGCTGGAGCAGTCACAGCCAGTGTGTGCAGCAAAAACTTGACTGGAGAGGCCAGACATATAAACACCCGACGGTGGAAAAAGTCACAGTTGTTGGCCAAAATTTCAAAAACTTTGGGCTCCTTGGACCTCTACGCCCCAAAAGGCACAACTAGACCACAATGTCAACCATCATACTGAATTTGAAGTTCTTTAGTTAATTTTTTGGCCAAAATTTAAAAAAAAAAAAAAAATGTGGGCACCCTGGACAAAAAGCAAGAAGGTAAGAAGTAGGGCTGTCCTCAACCGAAGACATTCTTCATCGACTAACACTTGTGATTTTGTATCGACTAATCGGTTAGCTGATTTAATCAGCAGATCTTTTTGGAGTTTGTTCACAAAGAGTCACACAAAATCTCCACTTTAAATGTGGTGTTTACCAGATATGTGCTCATAAGTTTCTTGGATTTAAGCCATTCAGGATGAAAAAAGCAAAGCCAATAAATAAGGGAGCTTCAGTGTGGAAATCTTCATTTATGTTTCTATTGCTGCCTCCAACGGTTTATGGATGTGAACGACCACTGTGCATAGTCTGGATCAACAACATTCAGGGTGAGAGAGGAGGAACCCAGTCACACACTTGAAGCCAGTATGCTAAAAAGGGATTTTCTTCAGGGTATTGTTTTGTATTGCTCACTGAGATTGCCATCCCTAAAGCCATGCTGATATAGCTAAAAATAAGTACACACTGTTGACAGTCGGCCGAATTGAGTTTATTACTCAACGAGTTAGTTCCCCAAAAACAGTGCATCAGATCAGGTGACCTACTGGCCTGCTGAGGCCTCATACTAAAATAAAGCCACTATTCAGTCAACTTGAATGTTCTTTCAAGCCATCATAAAACCACCGTCTAGACCGGACTGTCAGGACTTTTTCATTTTAGTGGGAAAAGCCCTATTATTTACAGTGCCTCAGGGATATTTCTCAGTGGAGCTCATCAAAGTAATCTATAACTGACTGACTGATCTTTTTAGCGCTATTATTTAACTTCATTTCACAAAGGGACATTTTTCTGTCACGTTAAACCCTGTCTGCAGACAGTACCGTCTGGTTTGTCTTGTATCACATGGTTAGGTAAACTCAGTTGTCATGGCAACCCTTGTGTTTTCCTCATCATCTACGTCACACCCTGAAACCCGAGAGCAGGGGATTTGTGAACCCTTGAAGATCCCAGGTGACTCAGCTTTAAGACCAAGGCTTTCACAACATAGACTGACAACTGGACAGACTGGTAAATTCAGTCGACCATTTAAGACTTAAACTGGTATTAATTCAGGCAAAACAGGCTTCAGGTTAGGAGTAAATAAGGAGGAGGAAGTACTCTTATCCTCCTGCTCCAAGTGTTGGGATATACTTATGCAGATATTAACAGCTGGCAAACAAAAAGACTCACTGCTCAGGGGTCACACAAATCAGCAGAAACACATGAAGGAATAAATTACTCAGTCACACATCCTGTGTAGAGGCAGCATCCAGGCCTGCACATCCTGGTGGCTTCAAGGATGTGATTCCCTCAGTTCACCAGCACAGAGGCTTCCTCTTGACAGGGACGTGAGACGCAACCGAGGAAGGTTTTAATAGTGTCATAGTCATTTGTAGGGCTGCCTCCTCTTTGTACGGTTGTTTTGGTCTTAGATTTCTCTGTCAATTTTTAATCTTTTTTTCTCTCCTTTCTCTCTCTCTCTTTGGTAAACACAAGATTTAAAGTGAAGATTTTATGTGATTGTTTGTGGAGAAACTCAGTTTTACAGTCACCAAAATCATACGAGTGTTACATCTGTGTCTAGTTAGTTGTGTCTAGAGTGTCTACATCACACCAAAACATTTTCATTTTAAAATACATAACTTCTGGTATGTTTACACCTAGCGTCCACACTACTCCAGTGTTTTAGAACCACATTTTTGTCACTGGAGCGTAGTCAACTGGCCATGACTCCATACCAGGCGTCAGATCCACTGACGATAACTGATCCTCGTTAATTGATTATTAACCGTTAAGTGACAAGATTTGTAGCTTGCATGCAGCGGTGTGCCAGGAGTCCGCAGCCACGGTGCTGCGTTCACTGTCTCCAGTTAACCATCAGCAGAGCTACTGTAGCAGCCACGGTGCTGCGTTCACTGTCTCCAGTTCACCGTCAGGAAAGCTACTGTAGCAGCCACGGTGCTGCGGTCACTGTCTCCAGTTCACCGTCAGGAGAGTTACTGTAGCAGCCATGGTGCTGCGTTCACTGTCTCCAGTTCACCGTCAGGAGAGTTACTGTAGCAGCCACGGTGCTGCGGTCACTGTCTCCAGTTCACCGTCAGGAGAGTTACTGTAGCAGCCATGGTGCTGCGTTCACTGTCTCCAGTTCACCGTCAGGAAAGCTACTGTAGCAGCCACGGTGCTGCGTTCACTGTCTCCAGTTCACCGTCAGGAAAGCTACTGTAGCAGCCACGGTGCTGCGTTCACTGTCTCCAGTTCACCGTCAGGAGAGTTACTGTAGCAGCCACGGTGCTGCGTTCACTGTCTCCAGTTCATCGTCAGGAGAGCTACTGTAGCAGCCACGGTGCTGCGTTCACTGTCTCCAGTTCACCATCAGGAGAGTTACTGTTGCAGCCACGGTGCTGCGTTCACTGTCTCCAGTTCACCATCAGGAGAGTTACTGTAACAGGACATGCAGCCACGGTGCTGCGTTCACTGTCTCCAGTTCACCGTCAGGAAAGCTACTGTAGCAGCCACGGTGCTGCGTTCACTGTCTCCAGTTCACCGTCAGGAGAGTTACTGTAGCAGCCACGGTGCTGCGTTCACTGTCTCCAGTTCATCGTCAGGAGAGCTACTGTAGCAGCCACGGTGCTGCGTTCACTGTCTCCAGTTCACCATCAGGAGAGTTACTGTAGCAGCCACGGTGCTGCGTTCACTGTCTCCAGTTCACCATCAGGAGAGTTACTGTAACAGGACATGCAGCCACGGTGCTGCGGTCACTGTCCCCAGTTCACCATCGGTGGCTTCGGGTCCGCTGTAGCATAAGTTCAGCAGGTTTCCGACAGACTGTGTGTGGTGGTGAGTGTGTGTGTGTTGGTGGTGTTATAGCTGTGAATGTAGCTGTAGCAGACAGTGTGTGTACAGTTTATTTGTCGGTGAATAAATGCTACGAGGCTACAAGCTACAACTCCTCAGTGGAAGTCCAGAGCCAACTTCCTGTATCTGCACCGGCTCTCTCTTAAGGTGGACCAGCTTTTCTCCTTAAAGGGACGAGCCGCTCCTCTGAGTTTTTCTCAGCTTTTAAATGAATTATTAATATTTCTTTTAACCCTTTAACTGATAGCAGTAATAGGTTAAAATAATAAAAAAAAGACCAGGTAAATATTACCCTCCCTCATGACATTTGTCCCTTTAACCACAAATCTTTCTTTAACAGACATGCCCATTTTATGATAATCACATGCAGTCTGGGGCAAAAAAAAACATTTTTTTGCATGCAGTACAAATGTGTTAGTTTTGCCTATTCTAAACTATGTGATGTGTGTTCTGTTATACTATGACAGTTTTCCGAAGATTATATAGCCTTGCTTACAATATCGCAATATATCATAATATACTGAATCGTTTCCCCTACATTATGGTACGTATCGCATCACCAGATCCTTGCCAAGATACAGCCTTAGTTTACTCCGGCACGTGCATGCTCAGTGTACGATAATGGTCATGTGAAATGCGTTTCAAACATTTGTGTGTGTACTGAACATGAAAAGTGTGGATCTAGCCTGAGCTGACAAAGAACTTCTTTGGTTGAGGGCAGCCCGCCAGTCATTTGGCCTGTGAGCAATGAAGCCACAACACAAGTGTGTCAACACTGCCCGCCATGCTGCTGCAACGTTGTACCAAGCGAACCCTCAACGCCGGGCAGCCAGCTGTGTTTCCAATCAAAGCGCACACACCCACAGGCCCAGCAGCACAAAATGGCTCTTTGTTTTGCACTTTCACTCCACCACAGTCCACAGGAATGTTTGAGAGGAGAGCAGCAGCGGTTGGCTGGCAGGGGCCCCTCGACTGCTGCTGGTCTCCAGTCCCAGCGGAGCAGGAACTCAGCCAGGGGCCTCAACCGATGCCAAGTAGGTCAGTGGAGTTCAGAAGGACGACTGGCAGCACAAGAGAAGCGATCGAGAATGACTGCAGACCTACAGCCCTGTGTGACCACAGTCTATGATCACAATACACGACTGACACTTAAAGGTCCATCCCAGCTGATGTCATTCACATACACTCCAACCAGAAATAAACTGGGGCACATTAAGGATGTTTCCCTTTAGAGCTGTGAAATGGTCTAAATATTGTACATTTGTGACATCACAAAATTACGGAAATCCTGACGGCTTTTTTCAAAATGCACAGGTTCTAAATACGGGCTGTGTTAATAATTAACAATTTAATAACTGACATTAAGCATTTTAACAGATTACTGCTATCAGTTAAAAGGTAAAAAGACATATTAATAATTAATTTATAAGCTGAGAAAAACTCAGAGGAGCGGCACATCACTTTAAGGAGAAAAGCTGGTCCACCTTAAGAGAGAGCCGGTGCAGATACAGGAAGTTGGCTCTGGACTTCCTGGACTCACAGTGAGGCATACAGCTGATTAATTAAACACTGATATCAGCTTGGTACTCGGTATCAGGACCGAAAAAGTCGGACAGGTGCATCTCTAGTTAGTCTCTAATGAAACGTCACACCACCTACTTGGGAAGATTTGTTTCTGTGCCTCTCACGTATGATAAAAAACAAGGCATACTGCCAGTAAAGACGAGCAAAATATTTCAACTTTCTAACAAAATTTTCAGTAAAGCGTTAAAAGCTGCAGGAGGCAATGTTGGAGCAAATATGATTTTAAAAAGACAGTAGTATATGAGACAGGTAATCTGAAAAAAAAAAAAAAGACGTTCCTGTGTACTCCGGTGCTCCGAACGACATCTGCAGGATTTCACTGACCGGAGGAAAACAACCAATCAGAGCTGAACTGAGGTCAGCTGTCCTGCTGCCGTGTACCACAGCCACAAGTCAATCACAATTCAATTCAAATATGAATCAATATTCTGTTACTGTCATACTTATTTCTCTCCTCAGATGTTTTCAGAAACATCTTGCAGTTACTGTTTAGCTGTAAAATGAGAAAGACTGACAGCAGCCATGTTGAGATCTTTTGAGAGAATGCCAAGCACAGCACACATGACCAGAGCACAGCCAATAGGGACGCTCTCTGTGAAATGACCTGTGATTGGTCACAGTCTCCCATCGCAGGCTCGACTCTTAAAAGCCTGAAAACAGAGCCATGAGGAGGAGTAGAAATCTAGTTTTCTCTCAGAAAAACTTGAATTACAATATATTGAAAGGTTATTGTGAATTTTTGCCAACTTATGGGAAGAAATTGTTGCCTACTGAAGCTTTAAACCAATTGAAAGGCATTTAATCATTTTCAAGCTGCAAATATGACTTGTAAAAGACACCTTTAGCAGCATGTTGTGGTAAACAATTTCTCAACACACATTATATGCATCACATGAAAATCCTCGCGGCTATACCGCGGCTCTAACTTTAATGGTAATGTCATGGTTGAACAAAAAGGGGAGCTCCACCAATTTTACACACATGTTTACAGGACATGGGGGTTACTACTGAATAGGTTGCATTGATAAATTGCCTTGAGTGATGTCACTTGAGTCAGCGTTGGTTGGGTCTGAAGACTAATCTGGGGGGTGTTGTTAGAGAGATGTGAACCTCTGTAGTCTCTTAAGCCCTGAGGCTAAATTCACCGCTACCATGTCTGAAGGGGCTATAATCAAATCGAAACAACACTAGCAGAGCAACTTAGCATCCCTAAAAAAGTATGTAGAAAAGTATACACCATCCTTAAATAAGTAGGTTATTTCTACTCAAAAATGACTGAAAACTAACCTCCTGTGCAGACTTTGTTTTTTATCTCTTACAACAATAACACAGAAATACCTGAATGTGAAAGTGTCTCACATTGTGGGTGAGTTCATTTACATGATAGCTATTAGGGATGTCACAGCAACCAATACATCAATACAAAATCGATGACAAAATTCTGAAAACATGACAGTACTTGCTTTTCTACAGTACCTCACGTCCCGTAGCTTCTACATGGTGCTTGAGACTAACGGCGTCTCAAATCCAGGATGAAGTAAACTCATTATTGACTTGTCCGGGGGATGCACCCCATTTTTTCCCTGATAATCAGGGTCTGAAATTAGCACCCGCCATCCATTAAATCACCAGGACACTCGCCACGTTGGCTGACAGGGAAAATGTTAGTGATGGGACTAGAGAGGCGTAGTTGTCCACTTTCTTGGCATCTCATGCCTCCATGACGACCGATTCCTCTTACTGATGCTTACCGACAGTTATGCTGTACAATGACGCATACGTACGTTGTATCATTCACTTTGTTTACAAAAGTTTTGTATGTTTACCTCAGAGTTTGGTTGATATTAAACTGTTAACACGATGTATGTAACACAGAGGACAGGATCATGAAAAAAAAAGATATTTAGCTTTAGATACGAGGTAGAGAAAGATATATTTAGTCATCCAGAAGAAGCCTTTTTTGTATACTTATTAGATAAATAAGCACACACATCAACAGCTTGGAAAGACAAACTAATTAAGAGTATCGGCAGTCAAAGAATACTCAGCCATTTACAGCAGCATCTTATTTATCATGAGAAAATGATCTGAAATGCTCTGGTGACTCAACACCATTTCAATTCCACATTCATTATACTGAGGAGGAACATCGACAGACTGCAGATCAAAATTAAACACATTACTGAATGGAGGTACGATGTCTCTGTAATAGCTGCTGATGAATTAGGCTTCAAAAGACTTAATGAGCCACATTAATTCATCCTTTAATCTGACTTGACCCAAAAACAGTCCACTGCAAGATGTCTTACCTTTGTGTCTTTGCGTGATGGTTGATGAAGTTGTTGCTTCACCTCATGACAGATGTAGTCGACTCTTGTCTGAATTCATCACCTGTTGAACAGAAAAAGACAGATTTACTCATTTAAATGAGCAATAGCAATAGAAACTCACATTTCTGAATCAGAACTAAAAACATCTGGGTCATCGTGAGACTCCCACAGCACTGCAGAACACACACACACACACACACACACACACACACACACACACACACACACACACACACACACACACACACACACAACCCTCATCACGATCAAGAACTTCATCACACAAGCAGTGATAAAATGGTGTTGATACGTTGCTGTGATCACATACCGGCTTCATACTACAGGAGAATTTATCTGAAGGATTCCTGTTACAACATACGGCCTTCTGAATTTACTGGCACTTCTAATATCAATATAGAGAAAATCTCACTATGATTTCTCCAAACCAAGAAATAAGTGGAATGACTGAATAACAATCACATCATTTATTTAATCAATCTATCACGCATGAAATGAGGCATTTAAACCCATGTGGGGCTGCAGCTTACTACTTTTTATGCTCATTGTCAATTAGTTCACTTGGTTTTAGGGCTGCACAATTATGGCCAAAATGTAAAGATGCTAATTTTGAAAAATTTTCTTAACTGATAACCGACCCTCATTAACCAATTATTAACCGTTAACTGACAAGATTTGTGGCTCGCATGCGGTGGTGGGCAAGCTGCAGTATATGAGCACAACAGACAACTGAGTCAACAGTTGACCATCAGGAGAGTTACTGTAGCAGCCACGGTGCTGCGTTCACTGTCTCCAGTTCAACGTCAGGAGAGTTACTGTAGAAGCCAAAGTGGTGGTTCTGTCTGTTCACGCAGGAGAGTTACTGTAGCAGCCAGGGGTGGGTCACTGTCTCCAGTTCACCGTCGGAGAGTTCTGTACAAGAGTGTGGTCACTGTCTCATTCACCGTCAGGAGAGTTACTGTAGCAGCCACGGTGCTGCGTTCACTGTCTCCAGTTCACCGTCAGGAGAGTTACTGTAGAAGCCACGGTGCTGCGTTCACTGTCTCCAGTTCACCGTCAGGGGAGTACTGTAGCAGCCACGGTGCTGCGTTCACTGTCTCCAGTTCAACGTCAGGAGAGTTACTGTAGCAGCCACGGTGCTGCGTTCACTGTCTCCAGTTCAACGTCAGGAGAGTTACTGTAGCAGCCACGGTGCTGCGTTCACCGTCTCCAGTTCAACGTGGCAGGAGAGTTACTGTAGAAGCCACGGTGCTGCGTTCACTGTCTCCAGTTCAACGAGAGAGATTGTCAGGAGATATGTAGAGAGCCAAGTGCTGCGTTCACTGTCTCCAGTTCAACGTCAGGAGAGTTACTGTAGAAGCCACAGTGCTGCGTTCACTGTCTCCAGTTCAACGTCAGGAGAGTTACTGTAGAAGCCACGGTGCTGCGTTCACTGTCTTCAGTTCAACGTCAGGAGAGTTACTGTAGCAGCCACAGTGCTGCGTTCACTGTCTCCAGTTCAACGTCAGGAGAGTTACTGTAGCAGCCACGGTGCTGCGTTCACTGTCTCCAGTTCAACGTCAGGAGAGTTACTGTAGCAGCCACGGTGCTGCGTTCACTGTCTCCAGTTCAACGTCAGGAGAGTTACTGTAGCAGCCACGGTGCTGCACCGTGTAGTGAAATCGTGTGTTTGACAGGAAGAATCCTCTCAGCTCTCAGTGAAAGGTCAATCTGATGGAAACAATCCGGCGCTGGATTTCTCTGCAGCTAATGTTGCTGTCAGTAGATGTGCTGGAGCTCAAAGAAGCCAAACAGTAACGTGAAAACCAGTAGAATTAATCTCTTGTGAATATCTAGTCTGTTTATTAATTGAAAAAGTTTGTTAATTTACTTTCTGCTGCTTTGTTTTCATAGGGACTGAGGAACAAATTACATGTGTTAGCGGGCTAATAGTATATGTTAGAAATGTACATTTTTACTATCTTTTATTTAAAGATAGTGCTGGTGATTTGAAGGTGGGTTTTATGAGGCACTTCTGTACTCTTTGTACTGCATTACCTTCAGCAGATGGTACTCCTGTGAACAGGGACAGCAGCAAAATGGATTTTAGACACCTAACAAAAATCAGTTTGTTGACCCGACCCCCGGGATAAGAGGTTGTGTACGTTGGTGTTTTAAAGTGAAAGGTGAAAGTCAGATTCACCAAAGTCACACAACAGCATAAACAAATTAACCATTCAAGGCAACGGCAGAAAAGCCACTCCTGCCTTCTGTGAGGTAAAATTATTGTTTTTTTCAATGGAGTCTGGTGGGTTTGGCTTAATGATTAGGTGGGCCTTTCATTTTGGTGTCTAATATGCATTTTGCTGCTGCCCCCGTCCACAGCAGTACATTGCTTTGCTCCTGTGCTGGTACTCCTGTTTGTTGCTCCAAACTCCCTCGACTGTAGATAATGCACTATGTATACTTAAGTACCTCATGCAACCCCACATCCGAAATATCCCTTTAATGTTTGAAAAAAATATTACTTGTGGATGAATTTCAAGGATAATGCCTGTATCATCATATCTCAACAAGCAAGCTTATGCCATAAAACTCTATTTTTGTCCAAAAACACATTAAAAACACATAAAATAGCCACACAGCCGCCTTGGGTGACATATTCCTTCATCACACTGAACATGGTCAGTGCCGTGTCAGTTGGTCTGGAGGTGTCACATCATAACAAATCAGCGCTGTGGTGAAAGGCCTTTTGGGTAAATACAAATGATATTGTAATTAGATCATTTTAAACTCTGCAACGGCGTTATAGAAGTGAGTGGGAATATTAACAGAGCTGTCTAGTACAGCCAGCTTCAGATTATCTCACAACAATCAATCATTGCTTGTGCAATATATCTTGAAAAAACATAATTTTGCTGCGTGTGAAGCAGACCGAATACTGGCTGTGAAAAGGCTGCCTTTCTTTCCTATAATGGGCTCTGTTCCTCAAAATTAACAGTATTTTGTGTCCGCTTAATTGTTCCTTTCAGTCCAATGTAGAGATCAACTGATTAATCTGGCCGATTTATGGACATTGTTTTTAGAATCTGCATTGGTCGATTAACTATCGTGATCGCGGGTACAAGTGGCCGAAATGGGTTTTCTCAGGAGGGTGGCTGGCGTCTCCCTTAGAGATAGGGTGAGAAGCTCAGCCATCCGTGAGAGACTCAGAGTAGAGCTGCTGCTCCTTTGAATTGAAAGGAGCCGGTTGAAGTGGTTTGGTCATCTGGTAAGGATGCCTCCCTGGACGCCTCCCGAGGGAGGTGTTCCAGGCACAGCCAGCTGGGAGGAGGCCCCAAGGAAGACCCAGGATTAGGTGGAGAGATTATATCGCCGCACTGGCCCGGGAATGCCTCGGGATCCCCCAGTCAGAGCTAGCTAACATGGCCCGGGAAAGGGAAGTCTGGGGTCCCTGCTGGAGCTGCTGCCCCCGCGACCCAGGAGTGGGTTAACCTTTGCAAGAGTGCAACATCCTAACTGGGAGAAACCCTGCAGAGACAAATTGCAGATTAGAGAGACACACCAAAAGTGCTGTTAAATAAATGTTTACCTGAGAAATTTTTCTGTATCATTTCTTATTATTAAGCTGTTATATTTTATCAAATGAAGGAAAAAAGAAAACCAGCCAAAGATATCAGCAAAAAATAGGATTTGTAAAAAAATCGGCCTTGGTCAAAAAAAAAAAAAAAAAAAAAAAACAACAGTCAACTTCTAGTCCAATATTTGAGGTGATTTGACATATTATGAGTTAAGGTGCATCACACAGGACAGGACACACACAATCCTGTTTAGTTTATTTGTTCTGTGGGTTTCTGTGGGTTCCTGTGGGTTTCTGTGGGTCTGCCTGGGATGTTGGGGTGGATCAGCTGCTCGGAGGCTCAATCAGGGAGAGTGCAGGCAGGTTTGCCTCATTATGTCCTCTCAGAGGGGAGGGACTGTTGCACTGTTAGGAGTAGGATGACAAGTTTTTTTTTTGTTTGTTTGGTGTTCCTTTGATTCAGTTTAAATGTAGTTTCATTGAGTTTCCCGGGTTTCATTTTTGCCTTTTCTTAATCTTTATCAACCTGTTTTTTTTTCCAACATCCCTTTTTAAAGTCGTCCAGTGCCAAACTAGCTTATCTGCCTTTACATGGGGTGGCGGCGCAACACTGGTGGTACGAGGTTATCGATCAGCTGCAGGGCCACAAGTAGGAAACGTTAGGCTGTAGCCACAACAAGGCTCTGCTGGTGAAGTCAGCATTTTAACAGGCTGTCATGACACAGTCACATGCTCCTAAATAACAACAAGAAGAAGAAAACGCCAAATGTATTTCATCTGATATTCTACACACAAAACCACATTAAATGATCGAATACTTGGACAAAGAAGTTACTATTTTACCTGATGCGTTTAAGCTTATTAAACTTACAATACTCTACAAGGTGAAGGCAAAAGTGAAGTCTGTCACCGTCATCAGTCAGCCTTTACCTTCTAGTGTGATAAGCATTCAGCTGCAAAAGACGTCAAAGTCAGGGTGACCTCTGGCTAAGACCGCGTCAAAGCACAGAGTCGAGTCTTTAACCTCATGATAGCAGCAGGTCTGATGTACTGTCGTAAACATAAGATCTCAAATAGTTATATACATTAGAAAAAAATCACTATTTCAAGGGTTGTGAAGCGAGAAAGCAGTGATACCTGAATTGTGTAACATGTGAAATTTAAAAAAATCAAACTTAAGCATTCATTAACAGGTCTCTAATCAGTAAGGGGCGTCGTGTCCCAATAAACAACCAGGGACGTACAATCATGGTCAACTGAATGATTCCAGCCTCAAGCCTGCATTAGTCAGTGCATTAGTAACTCCTCTGAAGAACCGGATACGACAGGCGTGTAGTAAGTACTTTATTAGGTGTACTAATGATAAGATAAAAAGATTTTATAATATCTTAAAATAATTTGATTTGAAAAGGAAGCAATACTAACTTGTGGGCAAATTTATTATTACTTTTTTCTTTTTTTGTTGGTGTAAAGGGCAGTACACAAAACAGGGACACAATATGTACACAATACACACAAATAGACAAAACAAAGCGTGACAAACAAAACCAAAACAAATAAATAAATAGGGTTGCACAGATTTGAAACATATCTAATTGTGATTATTTTTGACTGATATTGCAATTAGGGATGTTAATAATTAACCATTTAACCTTAACGCTTTCAGTTAAAACCATTAAAAGAAATATTAATAATGAATTAAAAAGCTGAGAAAAACTCAGAGGAGCGTCTCGTCACTTTAAGGAGAAAAGCTGGTCCACCTTAAGAGAGAGGCGGTACAGATACAGGAAGTTGGCTCTGGACTTCCAGCTGAGGAGTTGTAGCTTGTAGCCTCGTAGCATTTATTCACCGACAAATAAACTGTACACACACTGTCTGCTACAGCTACGATCACAGCTATAACACCACCAACAAACACACACTCACCACCACACACACACACGGTCTCTCAGAAATCCACTGAGGTTATGCTACAGTGGTCACAAAGCCACCGGCGATTGTCTGACAAACACAAACTGTTTGTCAGACAATCACTATAGTTAATCCAGGCAGACACACAGCTGACAACCTGCTAAACTAAACTACATGTGGTGGAGATTTTTACTGGGAAAGTCGTTGCATGTCCATGACACTACACACAGCACCGTGGCTGCTACAGTAACTCTCCTGATGGTGAACTGGAGACACTGAACGCAGCACCGTGGCTGCTACAGTAACTTTCCTGACGGTGAACTGGAGACAGTGAACGCAGCACCGTGGCTGCTACAGTAACTCTCCTGGATGATGAACTGGAGACAGTGAACGCAGCACCGTGGCTGCTACAGTAACTCTCCTGATGGTGACCTGGAGACAGTGAACGCAGCATTGTGGCTGCTACAGTAACTCTCCTGGATGATGAACTGGAGACAGTGAACGCAGCACCGTGGCTGCTACAGTAACTCTCCTGGATGATGAACTGGAGACAGTGAACGCAGCACCGTGGCTGCTAACGCTCCCGGACGGTGAACTGGAGACAGTGAACGTAGCATCATGGCTGTTAACGCTTCCAGACAGTGTCATCCAAGCTGGAACCTGATTTAGAGATTCAATACCTAATTATAATTGTCTCACTAAATTACTGTGACAAATACTCCAAAAATCCTGTCTTGGCACCTTATTCTGCTGACATTTATAGAAAACTTTTATTCATAACAAGATACAGCCATTATTCCTACATATCTGATTTAATATGCATGTTGCAGGTTCATAAATAAAACATGTTTGATCTCCAATATCAAGCTGCATAACTAACTGAATGAATAAAATCTTTAGTAGCAGCCCAACAAACACCAAAATACAGTTGATGTTCAATAGTTTCATTGAACATCATAACTTCATTAAGTACTGTGCCACTACACATTGCAATAAGTTGAACTATAGAGAATCACAGGCTGCATAGAGTGTACTTTGAGGGCAGCGTATAATTGAAGTTATATTTAAATGTGTATCAGTGTCAGAAAGAGAGATACTATTCCCTAGTTCTTGCTTTCATTTCCTCACAGAGAGCATGACGTCTGGAGTTGAAAAATCTGAGTGTCATCCAAGCTTTGACACAACATGAACCTGATTCAGAGATTCAATATCTAATTATATTTGTTCCAATAGATTACTGAGACAATCCTGTCCTGGCACTGTTTTCTGACATTTTAGGTAGAGTTGTTATGATACTATGAGAAATGTGTCCGATACTGCCCAAAATTCAGTATCCGGTATCAGCGAGGATGCCAGTCTATCACCGATCCAACTCCATCATTTATTAACACAGAGAAAAAAAGTTTAACCTGAAATCAGTTCTTCCTCTTTGCTTCGCCGTGATACTATATGCATTTTTTTAAATCACGCTGGTATCAATCTAATTTTTGAGTTTCAATCATAATTTATTTCTAATTTCTAAATTTGCAGAAAATATTAGATTATTTAGACATTTATTATTATTATTCCATTTGCAGACCCAGATTTTTTGTATTTAAACATATTTTCCTTTCCTTACATTTTATTTGTTGTATATTTTTTCTGTGTGTAATGTGTATCTATTGTGATCCATCTATTGTATATATTCTAAGTGTAATATATTTGCTGAATATTTTGTAATGACAAATGTGAACATGTTTATATAAGTACTGTATTGAACTTTCCAAATAAAACCAGAAACATGTGGACTTTTTATAACAAGAAGCAGCCATTATTCATACATTAAATATGCATGTTGCAGGTTCATTAATAAAAATATATTTGATCCCAGATATCAGGCTGCTTTACTAATTATTATCTAGTTCCTGTCATCTTCAACTGAAATGATCCGAGTCCTGGCAGGTAGAACAACAAAGTCATAGATAAATGTGATTAATTTATCTGTTGAATAGGGAGCAGCAGAGTAGATTAATGACATCAATATCGTATTTATGTGTTGAATGGGGAGCAGCAGAATAGTTTAATATAATTAATATCGTATTTATGTGTTGAATGGGGAGCAGCAGAATAGTTTAATATAATTAATATCGTATTTATGTGTTGAATGGGGAGCAGCAGAATAGTTTAATATAATTAATATCGTATTTATGTGTTGAATGGGGAGCAGCAGAATAGTTTAATATAATTAATATTTATGGGGGGGTATTTTATGTGAAATGAATGGGGAGCAGCAGAATAGTTTAATATAATTAATATCGTATTTATGTGTTGAATGAGGAGCAGCAGAATAGTTTAATATAATTAATATCGTATTTATGTGTTGAATGGGGAGCAGCAGAATAGTTTAATATAATTAATATCGTATTTATGTGTTGAATGGGGAGCAGCAGAATAGTTTAATATAATTAATATCGTATTTATGTGTTGAATGGGGAGCAGCAGAATAGTTTAATATAATTAATATCGTATTTATGTGTTGAATGGGGAGCAGCAGAATAGTTTAATATAATTAATATCGTATTTATGTGTTGAATGGGGAGCAGCATGATGCGAAAACAAGCCGCAGCTGCCACGGCTCTGTTCATTAACACCGGGGGAACAAACACAGACAAACCGTTTAAAAGAGGCAGTAACTGCGGAAAACACTGCACCGGTGAGATGTGTGCGGTTGTCACGTATGTAGAGTCACCTGAACTCTGAAGTGACACACCTGGTACCGCGTGCCTACCTGTCTATCTCCCTCCTGCTGCCGGTGACACCGGCCGGCACACCGGGGCAGTGATTGCTAGAAGGCTAACGCCACCTAGCTTACGTGCTAACGTCAATTACAGCAACAAAACAACATCTTGACAGTTTGCCACAGTTACTGCGACACATGACACACACTGTCACGGCACCGCGACACATTAGATAGCTGTTTCCCGCCGGCTGGTAGCGACTTTATAATGTAATATTGCTCAGCTGGTCAGCAACTGTATGTGTGTCAAGCTAGCCGGAGCTAGCTAGCTAGCTTACGTGCAGCATTAGATAAGAATGTGGGTCACCGGGCCCTCTGGCCACAAACCAAAACAAACCGTTCCGATTAAAGCGGTAACGTGTGTCAAAAGCACACACAGAGGCTGTGGATACTAAGTTATACAAATACGGAGCGGAGTTCAGCGGTAGAGGTGTCACACTTACCCCGGACAGGCTCCCCTCTCATCGGGATATCCCTGCTGCCAGTGGCGCTGCTGCTGACGGTTGACTGCGCAGCGCTGAGGCGGGCTGACTGGAGCTGGAACTGGAGCCAAGAGGGCCTACCGACCGCTCTGTAGTCCCGGCAGCGGTCCACACATGGTGCTTAGACAGGTGATGCACATCTATAGGACCTACCTACCGCTCCGCAGTCCTGATAGTGGTCCACGCATGGTGGGTAGAGACAGGTGATCCACGTCCAGGTGTAGTTGGATCACCTGGACAGGAGCCTGTGTTATACACTGTTATTAGACAGGCAATCTGAAATCTGTCACTATTAACCTGAACCACCAGTGGAAAAGGCGAGAGGAGGAGAGAGGTCGACCGATTAAGTGGTTCATTATATTATATTATATTTCTATATTCGGCATCGGCCGGTGTCTGAGCATATTGAGCCGATTGTCAAGCAGGTGGATAAATGCTGCTAAGTGCACTAAAACTTTATTGTTTCATCCAAAAGTTTATTTGACGATGTTTAGTTTTTTTGATTAGCTGTTTCATGTATTCAGTATTTAGATTATACATTATTTTTAGTTAAAACATATAATTGCACTGCAGTGCAGACACAAAATGTAGATTAGAGCCACAGAACACAGGTGTTGTTCAATAAATCTTTACTGAAGAAAGTTTGTGTATCATTTGTTGTTATTAAGCTGTTGATGTTTTATCAGTTGGAGGGAAAAAAAAGAAAATCACCGAAACATATCGCCCCCCCCCCCCCCATATATAAACAACAACAACAATAATAATAACAATATGCATTATTATTGTTATTATTATTATTGCAATCATCATTATTAGTAGCAGTAGTAGTTGTAGTAGTAGTACTCTCATATTATTATTATTATTATTATTATTATTATTATTAGATAAAAATATAATTTAACATACTCTACTGTTCACCTTTTATAGTTATGTGAACAAACAACAATATAAATGTATTAGATATACTGTATATTAGACATTGTTTATACAACGTATTTGCAGATTCTAAATTATATATTTAAATTATTTGTTATATATTATATACATTACATACATATATTTGTTAGATTAGAGCAAGCTCTCCAAAAGTGCTGTTTTTCTTCAGTGTTTGACATAAAAATTTATTTCTGTAGTGAAAAAAATCATCAGAATCGTCAGTTTTCTTTCTAAGTTCCTTTGGAAGATATTTTATGGCATTACAGGTTTATAATGCTACTATTTTATGGTTTATGTGTTTTACATGGTATATATATATATATATTAAATATACACAAATTAATTCAGAACAGAAACAAATATGATAAATAACTAAATATCACAGTGTAGTTCTCCTGTTTTCTGGATTGATTGGCCATCATCAGATTGTTTTGACATCTCCCCATCTCCGGCGTGGTACTAATCACCATGGCAACAGCCAATACAATAAAAGCTGCAGTACCATTTTTGACCACATAGTTGGAGTCAATGGGCTGCTGGCGCTGTTTCCATGTTTTAGTCAGGGGAGAGATAAAAAGTACATAAGTAATTGTCACAGTATATTGGGAAAAAAGAGTCACATACGGTGCACATTTAATGCCCTTATTATCTGATAGAAAGAGATTTATTATTATGCTGTCCATTAATAGTGAGGAGGCCGACACAGAGGGTGAGGTCCAGTCACTTTATAGCATCTAAACCCAGGTTTTTCTCACCACCTGCATTCACCAATGTTAGATTTGCATGCATCTACTGCTTCTCAGCAGGTAGATACAGTGCTTCAACACTGTACACTATAGTACTATACAATATGATACAATACAATACATGAATATACTACAAAGGTATCAAATATGTCAAAATAATAAGAGTTTATTTCTATAATTATTGTTGTTTGTGGCATACCTGTTTGGAGCTTCTATCTTTGCAAGCAAAATGTCAGATCATCCGAGAAATCTCAGCATGAACTGAACAAAACTGCACCTTTCAGGGTTTCATCCTCTTATTCCCGTGATCCATAATATGAAAGGATAATATTTTATTTTATTTTATGAATTTGTTTTCAGTTTACAATACATAAATACATTACAAAGGTGGCAGATATCTAAGGATAATTAGAGCAGGTAACGGCAGAGACAAGGTAGTCTGATTACTCATGATTGCAGGTTTGGTTTGCTTTACGTTTATGTTTAAAGGTAATTAGTTCTCTCTCTTAATTCAATAGGAAGACTGTTCTAGTCGCAGGTGGCTCTAACTGAGACTGTTTGCTCTTGTTTTATATCAATATTATTAATACTGCCTTGTATTTTTAGTGATATAAAGATGGTGACACCTACTGTTGATCACAGTCATTACATATTCAGGGTAGAAAATAAAACATTTAATCTTGCCAATATTCATTTTGCAAGAAGATAAAAGCAAAAAGAAAATAAATGTGTGCATTTAAAAATTTAGAATATTCTAGTCTATTATTAAAATGTTTGGTCGCATTTGATTTTGTTTTTTTTTTGTTTTTTTTGTTTTTTTTTTGAGGGATTTTGAACTATTTTCTTTTTTAAAATAAAAAAAGTGGTGTGATTGGACAGTTGTCAATTATGTAAAAATACATGACTAAATATATCTAAATACATCTAAATATACTTGCATGAATTTATTATTTTCTTTTAGCGGCTTTGCTTGTTCAGTGTGTTACGGGTTCCTTCATTTATGGGGATTATTATGAAGACCATGTGAAAAATGCTAAATGTAGATGTGCAGGTTTTATTTCATCTTAAATATGATCATTAAAAATGTTTCTTTCTCTAAATATGATATTTTATGTTAACCTAATGCTTTTATTCTAGTTTAAATATTCCTGATGTGTGTTTAACTTCACTGTATGCAAGTTTATATGTATTGATTATATCTGCATTCATTCATGCACCTTTAGGTTCCTGTTCACAATGTGCAACAAATGAAATGTACGCGACTCCACCCGACCACATTGTAGCAGTTTTAATGCAAATGACACACTTATAACACAAAATAAAATCTGGACAAATGAATAGTGTTTTAATCCTATTGTGTGTTACATTCAGACATCACTATACAGCAGTGGCAGAGGGCTGTGGTTGAAGTCACTCAGTGGTGGTGCAGCGTTTCGGGTCTCAGGGTCTCTGTCGTCTCTGTACACTCAGCTCCAGAGGTGGCAACTCTACCGCACAGTAACACACACATTAATACACACCTTAACACACACTTTAACACACACTGTTAGATAATGATCATAAGAACAAACCCCACTATAAACATAATTTTAGCAGTAGTTAATGTTACTATCGGAGCATAATAGCAGGATTTCAATGGCAGTTAGAGACTGTATGGAAACTTCTGGCAAGGGAAGGGTTATGTATTTTATGAAAGGTCCTCCCGACCTTTTTATACATTTCATTTGCACACACACTTGATAAAATCCAGATAATGGGGGAAAAAAAGAAACATGACAGGAGAGGTCAAGAGGCCACAGGCTTATACAACGACCTCCTCTCAACATAAGGAGAAAACAATCAATAACAAAAAAGAAAACTAACATAAATTTAAAAATACAGCAAAAATAAATGACAACAAAGAGCACACAAAATAAGCAGAAAAAATAACCAATCTGTCGACAACTACCCAATAACACAAATAAATATATGAAAAACAAGCAACAAATAAAACAATGAAGTGTATAATGTGTATGTATGTCGATCTATTGTACGTCTTTACTTATTTACCATTATTATATTGTTTTAACATGTTTTTGGCGTTCCATATCTGCACACTGACCATGTTGAAGACAGGTGAAGACGAGCAATCTGTGGGGTATTATACGAGTGAATTTTCTTTGGACCGTCTGTTAAAATTACAACAAAATACATCAAACTGGTGCAACTAATTGTAAATAAAAGAGCCATTTTAAACCTTTTTTTAAACACTTAGTTGAAAGAAAAGGATGTCTTTGAAAATGACACGCTGTTTGAAAGGATTCCTTCAACTAAACTAAACTAAAGATCCAAGTTTAAGCCGAGGTGGATAAAAGTAAAACCCTGATAGGACCAGCACTGCGACCCTCTGATTAGATATAGTAAATCACACATTTATGAGCCATACACACATGAAAGTTACTTTATAGTCTGTCATTGTAAATAAATTAATAAATCAGAGCCAGAAGAAAAAAACTGAATACTCTTCTTGATCATTTTCATACAGTCCCTTACTGTAAACTGCAACAATTAATTGTTTAATCAATTAGTTGTCAACTACTGATTAATCACCAAATATTTTGATAATCAATTTCAGTAATTTTTTAAATGTGAATATCAGTAAACTGAACATCTTTGAGTTGTGGACAAAACAAGACATTTGAGAGCATCATCTTGGGATTGAGGAAACACTGACAGATTTCACGTTTTCTGACATTTTACAGACAAAACAACTAATCGATTGACCGAGAACTTAATAAACAGATTAATTGACAATGAAAAAGTCGTAGCCCTGCTTTCAAAAGTAATCGTAAAATAAAGCAGAGTATTACCTTTAATTTACTCATATTCTAAGGATCGTCTTCCATTTCGTGGCTGTAAGCACAAACAAAATACTGAGTGTTCATATCATCATATTATCCAGGGGAATTTATTATTTTCCTTTTATTTTCTGACACAAGCATGTTCATACCCGATAGAGGAAGTAACCTCTGCTCTGGATCCCCCCAGGTCCCTGGAGTTCAGCCTGTATGGACACAAAACATACCAAACTTTTAACAAAACAACGTCTCCAGTCTCCATGCGATGCTACAACTCTCCTCCACCAGCAAATGGAAACAACACATCTAAAGCAAAACACACTCTCACTCCCAATTCCTCTATGTCCACTCTGTGAATGTCAGCGCTTGATAGCAAACGAGGGATAAGTTCACCTGTCAGCAGCACTAATTTTAGACCATAATTGCCGGCAGCTTGGGAAAGAACAACTAATGCAGCTCGTACAGAGAGTGAGGAGAGCTGGCCGACATGAAACAGCATCGCTGCAGGAAGGGAAAACATATGTAACAAACACATTTCAATACCAGCATTTGCTGCTAACATACTTCCACTGTGACTGCTGCAATTTTATCATTTTCTGCCTTTTCTATGTTTTCAATCAAAGATCTCAACTAGGGCTGTCGATCAATTAAAATATTTAATTGTTGTTAATTAATTATTTGCATGATTGTCCACAGTGAATTGCGGTTAATTGCAAATTAATCACACATTATTTATCTGTTCAAAAAGTACCTTAAAGGGAGATTAGTCAATTATTTAGCTTTCTAAGACCCAGCAATTCATTTGTGTGCCTTGCGAAGGACAGTGGGACTTGCTTGCTTGCTTGCTACTCATTTTCAACCATCTCCGTAGCCAGAAAAGAGTTTTTTTAAACTACTGAGGGAGAGTCAGACATTGAGCTGCCAGGAGACGAGGAGGAAGTGAGCCAGACAGTGGAGCAGGCTTTAAAATGTCTTTCATATTTATTTCCAATATTCATCAGATGAGAAAGAATTTACCAAACTGTGTTTTTTATTGTACTTTATTAGGGCTCAATTTCCACTACAAGGGACATTATGAAAATAACAATAACAAGATTACTGAAAAAACCCTTCGTGATATGTTTCTTACATCCCAATTAAATTATGTAAAGGAAAACATAAAATAGCTATTAATCAAGAAGAAATCAAAGAAATCAGTACTTCAGCTTTTTAGTTTTAGTTTAGGTTTAGTTTTATTTATCTTTACTAAACCTGCTACAATCAAAAAATCAAAAGTTGCGTTAATGTATTAAAGAAATTTGCGTTAATATCACAATAAATTTGACAGCCCTAATATTTAAATGTATATCGTGTATGCATTATATTACAGATATTAGGCTGACCCATAGGACCAGTTTTCATTCACATATCTTGAGGTCAAAGGTCAAGGGACCCCTTGAAAATGGCCATGACAGTTTTTCCTTCCCAAAATTTTCAACAGGAATGGATTCCTCAGGTTTTATAGTTTCATATGATATTAGTATCTTCACTCCAGCTTTAAAACTGAGCCAATACAATTTAAAAAAATCAGAAGTTACATTAATGCGTTAAAGAAGTTAGTGGCGTTAAAATCATGTTAACTTTGACAGCTCTAATATTTCATGTATATCTTGGTAATATATCCCACATCAAATATATTTTGTATGCATTTTATTACATATATTCAGCCTACACTACAACCCATTTTCATTTACATATCTTAAGGTCAAAGGTCAAGGGACCCCTCTGAAAGTGGCCATGACAGTTTTCCTCACCTAAATTTAGCGTAGCTTTGGCGAGTTATTTAACTCATCCGCAACAGTATAACATGCACCAATGGATTCCTCAGGTCTTCTAGTTTCATATATTAGTATTTTCACTCTAGCTTTAAAACTGAGAGGTTGCGCTAATGCGTTAAAGAAATTAGTGCCATTATTATCCCATTTTCCCATTTTTAACTTTTAACAGCCCTAATCTGAAAACATTCTTTCAGCCACAAATGGTGAAAAGATGTCAAACTAAATAAGATTTCATGTCACCTCTGATTGCATACAGTTTATTTTTTTGTATGCTAAAAAACAAAGTTTCCTACATCATTGTTTCATCAATCAGTGGCTAATTGTGTAAATCATAACAAAGAAGAAATGAAAAGGTGAAGGAGAAGTGATGTGGGTGGTACATACGCGCATTGAGAGTCCTCTCTCTCTTCTGGAATGGAGTTGATGAACGAGACGCAGGAGAGGATGCGACAGAGGCGTCTGACAACAGACACAAATAGAGCCGCACAGAGATGATCTCTGTTTCATTTCCAGTAGACACACAAGAGACACGCAGCTCACAAATGCAAACAAATGACTCCCAAATGTCTTCAGTAGCAGCCGATAAACGCATCACATTCTGCATTATTCACACGCCAGCGACGCAGACAAAACAGCTTCATATTTCATTGAAAGAAATATGGCTTGTTGTGGCTTGTGAATGTGCATCCTGGGATGTTTTATGGGGTTGTCAATAAACACAGAGCACATACACATATAAACTTGGAAAAAAAAGTTTGGAAATTTGTGTTTGGTGTATTATTTCTCTGTTGTTTCAATGCTGGTTGTCACTGTATTCTACATGGTTGGAAAGCCTGTTCATTGAGTGATGTTTAACTTGTGAGCATCGTGCATTGTGGGATGAGCAGTCTGAGCTCCAGGTGCTGCCAATCAGACACCACAAGACCAGACCACAGGATCACAAAGTGATCTGGTTCATTCTGAATAGTCGGCTTTTTCAAATACAACACGGCTCAGTTCAGCATTTAGTTTCAAAACAAAACTCCTCATCTCTTCTCTGACATGATTTTGACATCAGATGATTTGCTGCCAATCAGTGCGCCTGATTGGCAGCACCTGGAGCTCAAAACAAGAAGCACATCCTCACAAGTTGGGCATCATTGTGAAGGTAAATAAACAGACTTTCCAACGATGTCAAATACAATGATAATCAGCATTGAAACAACAGAGAAATAATCCACCAAACACAAATTTCCAAACTTTTTTTTCCAGAGTTTACATAAAGGAAAGTAAACACAAAGCATGTAAATAATCATAACTTATTTCACACTGACTGACTTTATGACTTTATCGTTTCAACTAACACATAAAAATATCAAGAAGGATCATATTTAATTGTTAAAATGTACTTTGGAGTGATACGCTGCTATTTGTCCCTTGTTTCTTGTTTGCTGTCCAGTGTGAACGACAGACTACGAGGAAAACATAATCCAAGTCCTCATGCAATCTGGCATGCAGAGCGCAGAACGAGGGAGACGTTTATGTTTATACAGGTGCATATACTACTGTAGTTACATGGATGGATTTGTAGGAACATATGTATGTGTACTATTTAGATGTGCTTGTATGGGAATGTATTTCAGTGTATGTTCACCTATATAGTGTATAAAGTAACTGAACTTTATGACAGCTATACAATATTTCATTTACGCCACCTTAGGTGTTGTTTTTTTCCTCCATGTTTAAAATGCAAAAAACTATATATAGAAGTTGTAGGTTTCATTTCATATCTGTGTATATGAGGACTGAGCATGTGTGAATCCATGTCGCAGTTTTAGTCTTCATGCACACATTCGGGCTAATTTTTTGGGGTAAACGTGCTCCTCCTGCATGCATTTTGCTTTGGGGAATAAAGTGCTGTACAGGAGCTCTGTGCTAGATTCAGGCGTTCACATAAAAAATATAAATAATAACAATCCAAGGTGCTTTCTCAGGTCAAGCAACACACGGTAACAGTGCAGATTTATCTTTTCAGCTTACTTACCGCTCCCTCTGACAAGGCAGAACCTTGTTGTCGAGAGTAATGAAATAAAAACTGCACATACGGAGCATGACATTAAAACACATACAAACAAGCCAACATATATTTAGTCATTAGGTTTAATCTCATGTCTCTGTGCGTCTAGGCTCAGGCTGGCAATACGGTATGTATCGTGATACACGGGTTACCATTCAATGTATTGCACTGCTGTGTATAAGAAAGGCAATATATCACAATCTTTAAATCTAATTTTAGGTAAACTGACATAGTATGAAGAACACGCCACTGTAAGCATAAACAGCTTGATCTACAGGGGAAGGTGAATAAATAGAGTGACATTACAAGGACATTCTGCATGTGAATGGTAACGCACTTCAGCCTTTTCGCATGTCATTTGTACGCCTCTTTTCAGGTTTGATTCACGGTGCTGCGTTCACTGTCCCCAGTTCACCGTCAGGAAAACTACTGTAGCAGCCACGGTGCTGCGTTCACTGTCCCCAGTTCACCGTCAGGAGAGCTACTGTAGCGTGTAGTGTCGTGGACGTGCCAGTAAAAGTCTCCACCACACATTTAGTTTAGTTTAGCAGGTTGTCAGCGTTGCCGGTGGCTTCGTGCCCACTTCATCAAGTTTCCGACAGACCGTGTGGTGGTGAGTGTGTGTTTGTTGGTGGTGTTATATCTGTGAACGTAGCTGTAGCAGACAGTGTGTGTGCATTCTGTCGGTGAATAAATGCTACGAGGCTACAAGCTACAACTCCTCAGCTGGAAGTCCAGAGCCAACTTCCTGTATCTGTGCCACCTCTCTCTTAAGGTGGACCAGCTTTTCTCCTTAAAGTGACGAGACGCTCCTCTGAGTTTTTCTCAGCTTTTTAATTAATTTGTAATATTTCTTTTAACCGTTTTAAGCGATTTCAGTGTTAATCGGTTAAAATGCTTAATGTTGGTTAACAGTTAAACCGTTAATTATTACCATCCCTTACCACATTTGTCCCTTTAACATCCAACATCACAGTGCTT